>DWGJ01001547.1:0-19354 GCA_018246895.1 Aspitha aspitha aspitha
TTCATACTCCTCCGTGCGCGCAATTTTCGTAAAAAGGGTTCCAAAGTTTTCGCTTCACGTATTAATATATAGATTTCAGTACATTAACGCAGCGGACTTTAGTTCGATGTGAGCGTTTCTCACATTAGTCACGGAGACTATGCGGAGAGGAGTTATGATCGGGCGCGGGGTGCTGCGCTAAATATAGCTCGGTGCAACAGGTGGCCTGCTCCCAGTCCCTACCCTCACTCCCACGCACGGTACATTGTCGAAGTAACGGGATGCATGCGAAACTTGCTAGACTTCAGATCGGCCTGATCTGGATGGAAATTCGCGTGGCTCGTATTTGTATATAAAAGACGAACATAAGACTTTAATGTACTCTTAACTTCGAAACCTATGTAATGAAATGTTTATCGCACGAGGATTTTATTTGGGCGGGGACGAAAGGAAATTATATATATCTAGTATGTACTCGTATTATCTACGTAACACTTGGTTGATCCCTTCATGTTATGGAATATTTCAACAATAAAATCTTCGAACTTTAATCGGAATGTTTATCATTTGCGTAGATTTATCCGCAGACAAAAAAATTACGATTAATTTAAAATTAAAGGAAAAGTATTTATTTCGTTAAATACTTCGGCTGTACTATTACATAATTTAGTCGGTTAGCACAAGTTCGTAAGCGTAACTGCAGTCATCATACGTTTATTTACACCCTGTGGAAACCGAACCGACGACTCCCAGCTTAGCAGGCCATTTCAATTAGGTACAAAGGGTCAACGGACCAATCCGTGAAATACAAAGAATATATTTCATAAACATAAATACGCATATCGTGATAAATTTTAACCAATTCGGGAAGACGGAGACTAAGGCTTTCTAACGGCTACCATCTTGGCTGTTACCTTAACCTTATTTCGATTTCAATTTAATAACAGAAAAGCGAGCATTTATTTGTGAGCTATGATGTAAGCGAGTTCGTTTTTCTCGAGCTAAAGGACAGCATTTCATGAGAATTTCTCATTGCTTTTCTCTATAGATTCGGATACAGCAAGGCGATGATTGCTACGCGATTATACACGACGTTTCCACTGGAAGCGGAAGAGGATATGTTCTCGGTGTATTATTTTTAGATTCATATTTGAAGATACATTTCGAAATACGCTCTTTCTTTAATTTTGTTTATTGACGTTGTTGATGTTACGCCATTAAATGAAAAACAGCGTATCGATACATGCATACGTTCACATTACATTCTAACACTAGTGTATCGCACAAATTTTGTTAGTCAGGAAATAAGTAACAACCGGTTGCTTGTTATCTTGGATCAGTTCGAGATGCCGTCTAACCTGGGTCCAAGTTATACGTATAGATTATATTTATACATTATAAGTCTGCAACACATATGGCAGAATGACGGGGAAGATAACTAAACCCCATTGTCGGGTCATACAAAAACCATAGAGACAATATACTACAGCAGGGGAACCAGCCTAAAATGTGTCCATCAGAAAAAAGAGAACGACTCCGACATCTACTGATATTCATTTATCCGTTTTACGTGACATTTAACAAAAATTATTTTTGTTAAGAACAATTAAGATTTTAAAAACTCACAATCGAGTAGTAAATCTTTTATACTTTTACAAGGCTTTTTAATCACGTATCAGGCTCTCCGAATTTCTGACCTGTGACTTTGGTCTTCACTCTGTGAAGCACGATAAAAAATGTCCGTTACATATTATCTAATTAGAAAAAAACATTTAAAACTTAAAATAAATGAAATCCACAAAAAAAGTACATCAATCTTTTATTTGTCTCATTACACAACAAACCTCAAAGCTATTAAATACGCAGAGATATAAACCATCGTTGGTGATCTAATACCGTGTTAAATGGACCTAACCACATTTGTGCCACTACATTGAAACTAACTTATATTACAGGGGAGTTATTTCTGGGAACGGACTGTGATAGCCAGCATCTACAAATACTAACAGATGTCAGTTAAAGTTTAGCATTAAATTTCAATGCTATTTACCTTTCAAATAATAAAAAGAAAAAAATCGAATATACACACACAAAAAACGTAATCCAGGTAACAAAGCTGTTTTTCGATGTTTTTAAAAAACACAATTCTTATTTTTAATCGGAATGCCTACTTCAATATGTGTGCATATCATATAACATCACACTATGAATAGAGCAAAATTTAACAGTTATCGTTTAGTAAATTAACATAAAAATCAGCTTCGTTAATTGTAATCCTGAACGTGCAGTCCGCGTAAACATTAGTTATAACATTACTTCATCATTCATTATAAAGAACTTTAAGCTGCAGACTGTGTAACGCCCATATTTCTAAGAATCGTTGTGGGCTGTCGTCGAGTGCAGTCGTGTTAGTGTTATAACGCAGCACAGAGCCATAAATGCCTGACGTTCCAAATCTTGGCTCGCAACAAGCAACAACACGCAAATGTGACTTGGAATCATTGAATTTAGTGGGAAACTTCTCAAAAGTCTTCAACCATGTACATATAAGAATTGATGAACAGATATATATCTTTCGGGCGTTACAAATATTTATGTCAACCTAACTCTATTTAGGCTGTTTTCAGTTGTTATAAATTGAAGTTTACAGAAGGTGTCTATTTAAATTTAACTTTTTATAGGTCATTAAGTGTCGAAACACTTAATGACCTATAAAAAGTTAGTTACACTTGATTTATCATCAATGTAACTGTAAAATACATACATGAATACAGAGCACACACAGAGTTTAATGAAACTTTCAAGTAATCCAATCGGATGATCAGGAACAATTTGCCGCGGCAAGTTCTTGGCTAATGTCTCCACTGCGACCCTGAACGGCCTGCTATTTTTAGACCTGCAGCCCTTCTTATTTATGGATGTCGACAATAACTCAAAGCGTTGTTTAGACTTGATTGCAGTACATTGACTTTGTTTCATTAATTGTCATTCTCATTATGGTTTTCATAAAAGAATATTTATCAATGGACGATATTTTTTTATCTGTTTACCAATATGATTATGAAAGAAAATAATTTAGATAACAATTTACTGCAACTACATTACTATAAATGGAATCGTTTAAATGTATAATTAAATTTTAGATAAATGAGAATTTCACATTTATATCACTTTATCAGCAAATATAATTTTAGACAAAGTTTTCACTATTACAAGGCAAGACGTCAAGCTTTGTTAGTGTTTCTTGACAGCTTTGGAGGCCTTTTGGTCAACATACCCTAGTTGTTCCTCTGGGTTATGAGGCCAAAACGTCGGTCTTTTCACCGGATCTAGTGCTAGGTCGGGATGCAAATCATAGAACATTTCCAAAGTGATATCTTCGATCTTCGGCAGTGCTTTGATTTTATCTAGTTCCTTAGTTACGCTAAAAATAAAATCAATTACTTTATATCAACAACAAATCCTAAATTACGAATTTATTGGCAAACGAGTATACAAGTTACTACTGCTCGTTTTTTGTTTAAAGTTTACTTTACCAGAGCTACATAAACTATTGATACCAAATTTCCGAGATGTAATCAGTTACATGTATAATACACACGAACTAATATCAGAGTATCAACATTTCTAGTTTTCTTTATAGTATCTCTTCTTTACTCTCTACTTTAATTGCATCATTAGCTTAGCTTTATAAGGCAAATGCTAAGCTTTTACCAAAACATTTAAAGTTTTTTAATTAAAGATTTTGAGTTTTTAAATACCTATATTAAAAACTCAAAATCTTTAAGACCACGATATAAATTTAATATTGTACAATCGCAGAATAAACATAACCCGTACGTATCTATCTCCTTTTGCTTCTCAGCGCAAAATTTTTTAATCCCTGGTTGTAGTGACTTCCATTGTTCATCGACTTTAGCTGATAGCGTATCCTTAGGATAGGGCACTTTAAGCTCTCCATAAGCCGCTTTAAATTTATCTACCAGTCCAGATACTGGTACCATTTTTTTATATTCATCCCAATTTATCTTAGGGGCCTCTGCAGGACTGGCTTGAACTCTTTAGAAAAATTAAAGCGCTATTTACATCATATATTTCAGTAACCTTATTTTATTATCTATAACAGTATGTGTTTATTGCATAAAATAAAACAACTGAAACTGTGAAACTACGAGTATGCAGCAGTTCAAAATACTATTTTCATAAAGTTCACCGTAACGAAAAAAACCATTGCAACTATGTCATACAATCAGGTATGGAATAAAGTGTGAGCTAGAACCTTCGCAAATATCCATCAGCTTTCGCTTTGAACGCAAAAAACTTCGCTTTTTCTTCAACCGGAACTCTTTTCTGCAACTCTGCCCAGTTTGTAACGGGTTTCGTGAATCTTTTCGCCTTTTTACACATGTTTATACGATATAATAGGAAGTTACAAAGTCGTCACAGAAAATCACCACTCAAAATGATATAATTAGTGACATTGTCATTTTTAATCTTATTGCTGTTCATTCAAATATAACATTTAAAATAAGTTCAAAAATTTTAAGATTCAAATTATAAATTTTAAAGAAACTCAGTAAGGTTGTAGTTACAATATTTTAACTTGCAACCCTTCATGAAGTTTTAATATATTCAATAATAAATGAAATTTAAATTAAGTAATTGTAATAAAACGATTACAATTGAATTGGAATCGATAACGTTAATGACAATTCTGAGAAGTTTCCACCACATTGAGTGAAAGGCTTTCAAGTATTTATAAATCGATTATCCGCCATGCGATGCAGAAGATGTCAGGACCACATGCGAAATCGCGTGCGAGATTGTTGCTAGGTTTAAGTTCCACGGGTCGGGAACCGTACACCGGCACATTGCCACCTGGGCTCAGAAGTTTGCTGACCCTTATCATATGGGAATAAAGTCTACGACAATTTCACTGTTAGTGAAGAAATACCTCGGGGCATTGACAAATTCAATGATTTCATGGAAGCTGATGGTTAAAGATTAGCATCTACGTGAATGGATAGCTGCACAATATTATCGCGCTGAATAGTCTGAAAGTTTCATCAAATGTCGCCTAAGGGTACAGTAAATGTTGTAAAGGGGAAAGTGGCTCCCGAAGCAATAATTTAATATATATATCGTACATTATGGTTCGAAGTAAAATGACAAGCTAGACACATTATCTGCTCGCGATTAGATAACGCCCCACCGGTTTGTTTTATTTGTGCTAATGCGAGATAATTACGTGTTACCTAGCATACATTCATATAAGCAATAAATGATCGGGCAATGACAGAGTGTGTTGCGTATATGTTATCATCAGCAATCAGAAAGTTTAAGGCCATTCGTGAAAACTATTCTTCTTCTCGGACCATTTATCCACATCATATTATGTACGAGTATATATTATGGTATCAACTATTTCATTGATGGCTAAGTTATGTAAGTGAATAAGTTACACCACACACTCGTAACTTCAAATTGTGATCTTGTTTCGTTCCTTCAGCCCGAAACACAGTGTTTAAATACAATTATTTTAGAATGTAAATCAGTGTAGAGGTCATATTTAGTCCAGGTGTGGCAATACCATGTTAATAGATAAAACAAATGACTGATAACATATATGTTTAATTGTATGTATGTATAATTTATCGTAGTCTGAATAAAGTCACTTTATATCATGTATTTACGTGCACTTTATATGATGGATCATTATAGAGGATTATGATAAATTACACATTTTCGGTATTAGCTGGTGACTGTTTTCATACTAATCGATTTGTAATCTTTATGAATGTCACAACCATAGACAATACAGGGGTATACTAAGGAAGAAATACACGTACCTACTTTATAATGAACACATTCCAGTAATTTCAAAATGAGTAGAGCCTTTACTCTACTTTAAATATGTTGACACATTACAGTAGGTAATGAAAATACGAATCAGAATTGATTCGTTATGTCTCAACACAATAAAGTGTAAATAAATAAATGAATGAATAGTTGCAGTTGGGAACTAAATAGGACCACTTCAGGTCTTGCTTTGTTAAGACAAACGTAGTTGATACGGTCTCTATCATCTACGTGACGTCTTAAAGATCCCAGTTTACCGTTTACAGTTTACCCAGTTTTAGGATATCTCTATCTTTAATAGTGTCATTAGTAATTTATAATTATAAACTGTTTATAAAATATTTTGGCCTTTTAAAAATACAAGCTGTTCCTGATTATATACTCGTATGTTACGAAGTTAGACCAATGTAGATACCGTTGATCCATATCGTCAGAAGATAATTAACAGAAGGGCGTATCTAATTACTTTCGTACAGTGATTTTGCTGGCGCTTCCCCTCCAATCCGGGCACCCTACAAATGGACGACAAATCGACACACCGTTTCAATTACACGACAATAATGTCGATGGTGTCAGTGTTGTAGCATCGTTTCCGGCGGATATTAGGCGTAGCGACACGACCGAACTCAATCTTCAGACGGACCGAATTCTACCGACGACATATTTACCGTATCACGCTCCTGGCTATTCCTTGATCTCGTATTCCGTACAACCCTTTGCCAAACAATTGTGCCCCTTATTGTATGATAGACAGAGAGTGCTTCCTCATTATAGGCGATGTTCAAAGTGTTTAGTAGTAACACGTGGTTTTGGGAACCATTTCCGCCGGATCAACTTGTTACGAACGAAAGTGTTAACTAATGTCGATCGCTTTGATGGGATATTAATGGATTCGATGAATCGGCTCGCAAACGGTCTGAAGTGGAAGCAATTGTAACATTCACCATAGTGAGTTTTTAAAATTTTCGATGATAAAATATTAGACGTACTTCTATAATCATACTTGTTTTGAGACTGTAACAGCATGTAAAGATGTAGTGAGATGAAGGGTTAAAATATGCGCTGCAGCAAACACGCATGATATCAAGAAAAGGTTAAGTGTTTCGAGCGCTCCACAGACGTGGTTATTGAACCTGAAATAGCTGTAACATTACCTAAATGAGTCACAAATTGAGTAATCACTAACTATTAGGGTTTACTTAATATGACTCGTGTTCATCCTACATTATAGTAGACATTTGAACAATAATGTGGATTCTACAATTAATATCAGTACAGTGGAATTTTCTGTGTTAATTTCAATATAATTTAATATATTCACCTTCCGATAATATCATGTTTCGGACTGTTATATCACTATGCACAGGCTTAGTTATAAACGCATCTGTATCAATTTTTATCGAAAAGTCAACCACGGTTTCAAGTGGTTAAGGTTGCGGTTAACGAAGCCATACTAGTATGAGACGGGTCGCGAAACATAAACCCACGGATACTTTACTATCATTATTATTATTATTCTAAGGAACTTTCACCCCTCTATATATTCCTTTTCATTAATCATTTAATGTAAAGTTTGATAACACTTTTTTATATAAAACAAATAGATAAATGTTCTTAATAATACACGCTTTTTTATACACCGAGAGAATTAGAATATGCAAATTGTGCGCACACACTTTGAATGTTACATAATAATGTACATCTTCTTAAAGGCCGTGGAAAATAGTACTCAAAGCAACCAAAGCCGTCGTAAATATAGGTCGTTATTTTTGAGACACTCATAGATACTTGAAACGCCTAGTTTTCAATTTCAATTTGATATCTACATAATGTAAGGATTTCTTTGCAATAATTTCAACAATCAAGAGAAAGTGTTAAATGAAATTGAAAAAACGCGTGTATTGCTTTTGTAATGTTTAAATTTAGAAATGATTATGTTTGTTCACAGTCCCAGCGCAATGAAGCTGGAGTGGGCGGAGAGTGAGTCTGACTATGGACTGGAGGAGGCCGCCTTCTACGAGGGCCCTACAAGCGTCCCGCCTCCGCCGAGGAAACATGTCTCTTTTAGCTTGAGGCTGGACTTGGTGAGTTCTACTCAAGTTGTTGCAGAATCTGACTATTCCATATCTGCATATATGCATCTGTAAGTAAATTTGAAGACTTGACTTTTTTATTACAACACGCAATGAGTTAATTTCGAATACTATTGTCTATTCCCTTTGACAAAATATGTAGACGCCGTATATTTACGAGTATTTTCTTAAGGAAACATAAATTTCGAACATCAAACAACATCCGACTATTGTTCTCAATGATTTCTTATTTAAAATTAGAATATAAAGTCTGATTCGCTTCCGTTTGGTACCTAGTGATATTGTTAAAAATAAAAATAGTGTTGATTTTTTTTACAATAAATTTGTGCAATATTACCAGCAACTGCTAATTTCAACATTTAAGCAAAACATTATGAATATGGTAGAACTAGGATAGGATAACTCTAGGATTTTCTAGCAAAATTTTATTGTACTATAGGTACCACAAATTCTGATTCATCTGTTTTTATTGCTAACTGGCAGTATTTTCAATGTTGTTGAAGTTTAAGTTTATTTAGGGTAGGTACCTATTCTAACCTAGTCTTCATACTAGTAGGTAACGGCTGAAATGTGTAAATAATGTTACAAATTCAGTTCTACTGGAGATTCATACTGATGTTTGTGAACTGTACCATTTGAGACCGAGTGGCCTGATATTGGTGTTGACGCCTGTAACAAAGATCTTTATCTCGTAGGTACCACGCACCGCGACTCAACAATCTAGAGGCAAACAAAACAACATTACATAATAACTATTTTAAATGTCGACAACAGCTTGGTATCGGGCACTGAATAAGACGCGCGAAAGTATTCCTAATTTATGTCCAACCATAAGTTGCATTCCAGTTTTCTAACAACCATTACCTTGATCTTGGCAGGAAATCTAACTGGATATGGAAAAGCCTAGCTCGCATGGAAAGCGCCTAGTTGAAACAAAATACACGACAACAGAGTAACTTTCATGTTTTGAAGCAATACGCAAATACGATATAGAATTAGTATAATGACATGGATAATATAGCGATGGCGATAGCGATGGTATATTTCAATTTTGAAAACGCAGTAACGGCTAGTACCGTTTGCATAGTAAATCTTAGTTAATACTAACAATATATTTTGAAGCGAATAATATGATGAAATATAAAATGCCTAACGTTTTAATAATATCCTTCATGGGGATGTAGGTGGCACAATTTCTGTGGAAAACGTTTTTCGCATACTAATAATAATTAATATAATACTTATTTCATTACATAATACCTACCCCGTTAGGCGCCTGGCGTGACGATATGGATGTATTTATATTTCAATATTCCTGAAGACGGATTACTAAATTCAAACAGAATTTTAACATGATCCTGTACTCGTACAGGTTATTAAAGCTTGTAGAATTTGGGGGCACGGTAGTGCCGTCGCCAAGTCGAGCGGCACGGCCGTGCCATCCTTTTCTCGAAGCAGTTCAGGCCGTTTTCGACTCCCTATAACTTCGTTGGGGATAACTTGAAGCCTGAATTTATTTGTTAATTATAAACTTCAATTCCTATAATGGATAAAAATAAAATCGACGAAACATGATACAGATATAAATAATCTCTTAATTATTGTATCTTCTTGTTCCTTTTCCAATGCAAGTCTACCGTAAATATATAATTACATGAGCAACTAGTTTTTGCTTGCCCGTCTTTAGTAGAGCTAAATCGTGATGGGCTAATAACAAGCTCCTGACCAGTGTAACTGGTGTGAAGGTAAAGTTGCCCATTGCTTGTAGCTTAGGGTGTGTAGTGATGTATATTTTTATGAAATATAAATTATTATACAACTCCAAAATGGTTTCAATATGCAAAGTATAACAAAAACTACATAGAAACATGTTATCGATTTATATTATTCTCGTACATAAATAAAGGAAAATTCAAAACTCCTCTAAGTATGTACGCGTCTCATATGGATACTTTCAATATCTTTGAAATGACAAATATCTTGCCAGGTATGTAAATTGAAGTAGAATAAATATAAAGTCAGAAAATATTTTTTTTAATAACTTCACTTTTACGCATGACAACCCTATACGAATAGTCCCAACCATATCGTTGTCTGTCCGTTCTGAATATATGTATTTAGCAAACTGGTTGTCTTCCAAGGATATGTTTCATAGTAACCATACGTATAATGTCCCGACAGATGTAGCGACTTATGTTACGTATATTTTTTATGTAAGTATTACTAACTCCATACATATCCGTACGGTACATACATACCTGCTGCGTAGGTAAAAGAAGTGTAGTAAATGTCTTATTTTAAAACTTTTCTTAGAACCGTGCTATTTCCTTACTATTTAAATAAATAGATTATTAATATATTTATTTAAATAAGAATATAATTACTAACCCAGTTTTTAATATTAATTAATAATTACAGATTCATCTCAGAATTTTAATGTAAATACTATAGATTCTTACTTTTACTATTACTTATAGTTTTACTTTTACCTATTACTCTTTGAATAGTATTCCTAACTTTAGTCATGAGATATAATCCCGTCATTCATGGCCATCGTAACTGCTAGGGCAGAAGGCCCTTGCCGCCGCCGGATGCGTGACGCAGCTCAGCGGAGCGTGATCAACTGACGTCCTTTTTGACACCGCCACCTCTTTTGTCGTATAAAACAAAGGGGATATGGAATGGTGTACTAATAATAAATGGCAATATAAAGAAAATAATAAAAAACATTAAAATAAAAATACTAAATAAATAAACCAGGTGTTACGCATTAATTAGTACAAAAATAAACTATGTATGTGTTACGCATTAATTAGTATCAAGTGAATTCACGATTATACATCTATTTTGGATTAGGATTTTAAAGATTATTTTACGGTTTTTTATGGTTTTTTGGGCACTAGCGATTTGTGTTTTCAAGCATTAAACTTTTTTTTAAACTACATAGTAAAAGCAGAATACTAAGTACAAATTCAAGGCAGATGTAGAAAAACACAAAAACAAAGTGGCTCTAGACAAATTTAAACGAACTAGGAATCAATCATCACAATATGAAGGAGTAGATATTGTAAAATGCATCAGTTCCTATTTCAAGTCATGTTTTTTATGGTTATTTTGGGCTCATAGTTGTCCGTGACACTGACGCTAAGCTGCACTAATGAGTTTCGACATTAACTCACCGTGAGGAAAGAGCAGCGGAACTTTTTAAGAATGGGTTAGTCTTATGTGAATGTTATTTTGAAAACACTGGCCAAGGAACATACACATAATTTAAAATTTTTAGTGCGTACTTGCACCTATATAATTTATAGTATTTAAGTAAAATTTCAAATTTCGTGGCAATTTGGTGAATTGACGTCACTTCCAGTGGCAAAATTAAAATGCAGTTGGTAAATAAATGTATTAAATGAAACTAGTGGTCTCTCGGCGGTCGAAAATCGACCGTAGTTCATTAACTGAATTATTAAATGTTAACAAAAATATTTTTCTAAAATTTCTCTCTGTTTTCATTTTCGAGTTATTCAAGAAAACAGGAATGGTACCTACCATAAAGAAGGTTTAATTTAATTACATTTAAAAAAAATCTTTTTCATTTCTTCTGTCTGTAATGTTTTTGTTATTAATTTAATGTATTTCTAATGTTTTTTTTGTACCAATACTGGTATTCTAGACTTTTTTCCACGTAATGGTTAGCTGGATCAAATTTCATACTTCTCCGTTCGCGTAATTGTAGCACAAAGAGGTACAAAGTTTTTCCTTCACGTATTAATATAAAAATAATATAACGCACTGAATAACGAGACCCTTATAGCAGTTTTCAGAGTAATTCTAATAATACTATCTAAAGAAACGAACATGTATTTTAGTTTATCATTAAATCATTACCGGTACGAGTCGTTAATAACTGGCGCAGGAAAATAAAGAGACTGTCGACGGGCGAGACGTTAACACCTTTATTCAACTCAGGACGTCGCCATAAAGAATAACTTGACATGATTTACAGCGTCCAGAGACAGGCGCTGAAAAGGGTTACTTACCGGTGATAACATTACGTTTTTGATACTACTAAGCATACTTTTCGCCCTTTATTTTTGGCTTTTTGGACCTTAAGCGTTTACTGGCTAACGGTTATAAAATACAATCTTTTAACCACTGCTATATTCCGCCTCTCTGGCTCATTTACTAGCACGCCAATCCAAGTGTTGGTAAACATTTAAAGTTTGTGGCCAACAGTATTTTAACGGATTGGAAGTACATAGTTCTTACATTGTTTTCCAGAAAAACGCAGTTACGTTGCTTTAAGCATTTGTCACACTTATACAGCTAATTTCGTAGCTGAGATCTTGAGATGGCTATGATCTCAATATCATTTTAAATCTTTACATATTACATCATAATATTACAATTGTTTTTTCTAACATTAAAATTTGGAAAATATTGAACAGTAGCTATACTGTTAAAATTGCAGTGTTCTTTTCTAAAAAAATGTCAAGTTTCCGTGGTTCAGAGGACACGTTGCCGATTCAGATAACAATCGATAACATCCTCCAGCGTAGTTACGGTTTGGACACGTCTAACAGCGGGATTGGACCCTAACTGTAAGTAACGTAACGAATATATAAAATAGGACTCTTTGAAACAAGATTAAAACTGACTTTGTTCAGACATGTATGGGCTATTATAGTACATATCTACGCTTACCATTAGGTAATATTGCGATTAATTCATATTATACAATGCAATAAAAAGAAATGAATCTAAGTGATATACTTCAGTTGAGACATAAACCCTGGTTATGGGAAGATTAGTGTCTAGGCATACAAGACATGCAGGAACTATTTGTAAAGAAAAGACTACTGTTTACGTATATAGGTATGTATAATATAAGTTTGTACTTTGTAAGTAAAATGTATTAAACACGAACATAATGAGAATTTTATTAATAGGTATATTCTGTGTCAATAATAAATCGAGGTTGATATCTCAAGAAAAATGTATTTTTCGTTAAAATCACATTATTAGTAGAAATGAGTTGTTCCAACGAAGCGTGCCTCATTATAACGTTATACGATATCCGGTCCCTAATTAAAGGCACAATATTGCTGGCTAGAGACGTCCCCTGTTCAGTATAATGACAAATATGTTGTGATTTTTCTTCCAAATATGAATTATTATTTTTTATTTGCTTTTCGATATTTGTCTAAAGATTATGTATATACATTGTACATACATTACATTACATACAATGTGTGAAGTCTACCAATCCGCACTAGGCCCGCGTGGTGGACTATGGCCTAAATCCCTCTCTCTATGAGAGGAGACCCGGTTCAGCAGTGGACCTTAAAAACGGTCGAACAACAACATTGTGTTGAAATTGTTACTTCCTTCCGAGTGGACATTTTAACAGGATATATGATTGTTTTTTTTATTATCAGTCTAGAGTTTAGTCGATAGTACTTTGAAATTTTAATTTTTTTGCTTATTGGGCTATGTAAATACTAATAAATACATCCGAAACAAATAATATAGGTACACCTATAATTTGAACCACATTCTATAAAAATCATGACCTTGATAATAGAATTGGTGATCGCTAAAATAATCCGTGGTAGGTAGGTATACTTATACTAACTACTGTTAATGAGAACATTTTTGGTGTCTATATTTTTTCACTAACCGTAGTATGTAATGACGTTCGACAACAATGACTTGTGAATTGTATAATGGGATACAGTGTTTAGCACCATTAGCATATATTTACACTTTTCAGTTATAGCCAATAAATACCAAATATGTTTCTCTTGCTCGCCCAGCAGTATTTTAGCAGTGCTGTTGTATTCTACAAAACATTAATAGAACCTAAGGATTCCAGAAATGTTAGACTCTTAATTATAGCTGTATAAATTGCATAAGATAATGAAGAATGAAAATTAGATGAAAACAATATATTGATACCTACTTACTTTTATCATTATTGTGTAAATTTACAATGATTATTTGCACGCATACAAGATTGCTGTTTTTCCCTCAACGAAATATTATCTTATGATCTGCGATGCCGCTAATTACCTAAAATGTGGGCCGCAACTTTCCGAAGGTTGCCCGTACTTGATTTAACTGTTTCTTTTTAAAGTAGGTACCCAAGAAACGAAGAACCTGAGCTATTAATGTTGACGATTCTTGTATAGATCCTCTTAATTCTTAAATCGTAACCATCATAATACTTACCAGCTAAATCTTCTTAAATATAGCTATAAGTGAAAATGGCACCTAATTCGCTGCATCACGTGGCTAACGGCATTGTTGTATGTATTTGGCGAACTAATGATCGATAAAACTTAGTACGTGTTGAATAATGGTATTGTTTTGTAAATAAACGCTTTCTTTACATTTGTTAGTACATAGCACCAGTTGCACCTTAAATAACGTGTATTGTATGTTATACATCGCTCTGGTTTCCTACTATCTTACGGAATTTTTGTCAGATAACAGAGCCATATTTATTTACATGACCATTTCTCTTATCCTTTTGAAGGTCCCTTGTTGTCTGTCACCGTACAACATTGAATACACATATGAACCACACGCGTTTATGCTTCGCAGTAATAATGTTACAATAAATAATACTTATGTTTGTTGGAATATTAAGTCCCGTTGCTAGAGTGAACAGGTCAAATTAGTAATTTTAAAACTACTGGCAACGAAATGAGAAAGACTTTTTACACTTTCATTTTTATTCATCACAAATATTTTGTGACATTTCAATAGAGTACCACGTTCTTATTTGACCTATACATACTTAACTTTTTTTTCCTAGTCGATTCAGATCTACATTTTTTATAAAAATCTCAAAATAGAACAGTAGATACTTTTTAAGGCTCAGTTTATTTCTTACAAACCAAAATTCAGGATACGCGGGCTTTGTAATAAATCTGTCCCAACTATCATTGACGCGGACATTTTTTCGTTGTTAATTTATTTCAGTGGTGGACTTAACGCAGTATATACATCACTCGTAAGCTTAAAAACCAATGAGATTGTAATTTAGTATGACAAGATCGGGCCGACGCGCCGCGTTCTCATCACCGAGAGTGGCGGGAACGTGCGACAAATAGACAATTAACCCCGCAATATGTTATCCACTTCCTTAAAATGTTCCCTACGCATTTCACATGATTACTATATCGAGAAACTTATATTAATTACTACGTCACAGTATAAACATTTCTATTTTAATTGTTTGTTATTGTTGTATCCTAGCGTGCATTTGATTTGGTTCATTCTAGAATACTGGACTGCCTGGTAAACTTTCCTGATCTGGACAGATACAAGAACTAGAAGGTAGAAACATAATTTACTATCAAGCAACATTTAATCCCCTTCTAATTGTGCAAAAAGCTTTTATATTTTTAAGCGAGATAATAATTTGAAATATAGTTAAACATTTTACTGAAAAAATGTTATACTTGCAGTTGATTCTACGAATTGCTATAATGATATCATTCATGGTTCGTTACTTTTACTCCTCATTCCCCATTTCCTGTAAACAACAGGAAAGTAACAATCGGATTCGGCCACAAATGTTGAGCAGCGTAAAAAACCGTCCTATATCAATAGTCAACGATATTTGACGCGTTTATCACAATAATTAACTCCAGAATTAAGGCAAAAAAATACCAGTTTATCAATCATCGGTTGACTTATTTAAGTGACAAAGGTCCGCGCCCCTTATTGGAAATCACGTGCCAAACTATACAGAGGGGTTGCTCGACCCCTCACTTTGTACCGTGTAAAAATAACCCCGCGGTGTTTACGGGTTAATCGGTGTTCGCATGAAGAGCTAGTAGTAATTCAATATGTTCGTGGCGTTGCCTTCAGCCTTTTATATCCGTACCGAATTAAAAATCAGACTTACAAAAGAACAATTGAAAAGTAATATGAAATATCTAATCAATCAAAAAAAAACAAAGTGTAATAGTATGACTATTCAGTACAATATAGTATTAGGTACTTGTATATATAAAAGTGTTTTATAAATTTTATAACGGATATTATTAATTATACTAAATGAAAATTGTTTTTGTACTTGTAATTTAGTAAGCAATAATAGTAGACATCAGATTAACAAAGCTTAAAGTACTTGTAAATGATTCAGTGTTGTTAATGTATTCTAATTAAATAAAACTTATCCAAGTCAATTTA
The DNA here is from genome assembly GCA_018246895.1 of Aspitha aspitha aspitha. Taxonomy (NCBI): domain Eukaryota; kingdom Metazoa; phylum Arthropoda; class Insecta; order Lepidoptera; family Hesperiidae; genus Aspitha; species Aspitha aspitha. The sequence continues at coordinate 16,134 of DWGJ01001547.1, forward strand.
ATTTTTGAATTTTAAGCAGGTAAACTCAAAACCAAAAATCTGTAACAGACGATATCATCAAAGCATATTTTGTTAATACATAGTTCATTAGCCTAATAATCTCATTGAATGATCTGTTTAGGAGCAAATATTATTAATAAACATCATAACATAAGGTCTCGGAGGCAAGCTGGCAGACATATTGGCTTGATTGACCCGAGAGGGGCCGTTGATTCGATTTTGACGTTTTTATTGAGTAACTTTGATATATGTACTTATATTTCTTGATGCATGGGTGTAGTTGAAAAGGGACCCTTATAATATCTCATGGGTCGTAGATGTTACACACCACTTGACTTACGACATCTAGCTGATTGCATCAATAAAGTAGTGTGTAATCTCATTTAGATGGATGTTAAAACACGGCAGCGAAAACTTTTAAAAGCCTTGGTGCTAATTGATTATTTGGATGCATACGATAATATGTATACTTGAACGAAATTACCTTCGTGTCCATTTAACTATAAATGGCTCAAGTGCTGATGTCTAGAGCGGATCCAACAAAATACCTGTATAACGAACGAGCTGTTGGCAAATATTTTTATTCTCAAAGCTCTCGTGTAATGTCCGAGCTGCGAACGGAAGCAGAGTTCGTTTTGTGAATAGAATATTGGCTTGAAACGATCAAACCGATGAGATTTAATGTTAAGTACGCTAAGCACACGCTTCTCTACAAAAAAATAGTTCCTGCCAGTACATGACTCAGTTGCCGTACGTATTGTTGAGCACCAGTAGGAATAATATGAAATATGCAGAAATAATACCTAATCTCTCTTAGTGCAATAAACCTATTACATTATACAATAGCACCATAGCGTCTATGCACTGTAAGAATATGAACTATGTATTGTTACTATGAATAGGTATTATTTTATGATAATATCATGAAGTGTAAATATTTTTAATATCTAACAATATACATATAATAACATTAACAAATGTAGAGCTACGTTTCCTTCCTCTGTACATTTATATTATTTTAATTAAATACATTCGTAATGAGCATATCTCGTAGCAATATATTTTCATTTATCGAAATTTTTCCAGTGCGATGAGGGCGGCGGCGTGGCGGAGGGCATCAAAAGCGAGCCTCTGGAGCCCGAGGAGCCCCGGGCCATGCAGAAGGTGCCGTCGCTTTCGGACCTCTCCGATCCTGAGGCTTCGCTTGGTGAGTACTTTGAAATAATATTTTCTTACAATTTACTACAAAACAAAATATAACAATCAAACTTAATTTGAATTATAAAAACTGAAATATGAACAAAAAAACATCGAGAGAGAGATAACATACATTGTAATCTATTTACGCAATTTTTTAAGTATGTACATATTTACGTAGTAATTTATTTGTCTTAAAAATCGTCAACAGATTTTACAATTTACGCTAATCAATAAAGAACCGTACACACTTGTATTGCTTGCTTACAAAATTATTGTTATGGAAATCGTGCCCGACACGATACTCGTTCAATAAGATGAATTTTACAGTACCTTTAAACAACAAAGGAATAATTATTTACGCATTTCTTCTTGAGACCATTATTGTGAGAATTTAACTGATCAATAAAGAATCGCCCAGGACATGTGTTGAGAGTTGAGATAGCCTGTACATACAACATCGTTCATTCATTGTATTTAATTTAAACATGCGTCGACACGTTCAATACACATAAACATGAACTATTGTTTTAAGATATGAAAAACTAAGAATTTTATTCTATACGTTACCTATGATTTCCTAATGTAATCTTTTAACGTTTAAAAGTTTCGACAGCAGTTCTAACCGAGTGGTTTTTTGGATTTCAGTTTCTCACTCTGAGGATCTGGCTTCACACCTCTGACTTTACATGCGTTTTATATCTGAAAATAGTTTAGAATATGTTTTGTTGTGGAAGTGAGCCAATCCGCACTTGGCCAGCGTGGCAGACAGAGCCTATAATGTTATCAGTATGAGATGGAAACCCAGTCCTGTATTGGAACAATAGAAGCGTTCAAAAACAAATTATAATTAGCTTAAAATTCGTACAACATTCTGTGATTTGAGCAACGTTAACCGAGACAGGTCCAATCATAGTATCACACCTTATAACTTCGCCACTTATGATCTACGAGTATTAAGAGAGGAAGCAATCTCCTTGTCAGGATATAGTCATCATAGAAGCAGTTACAGATCTTATTGTAAGAATCTAGTAGGGGACGCTCGACACAATCGCAGAAATATTGTAATGAAATTGATATATGACTAGATGTGTCCGCGGCTTCGCTCGCGTGGAAATCAGTGTATCACAAAGTTTTTCCCGCCTAAATACCGATCCCGGGAGAATTCTAGGATACAAAGTCGTACTAATTCTCGTTATTCCTGTGTAACTCCCGATCCTTCGGGAACTCCGGGATAAAAGGTAGCCTATGTGTTATTCTGAGTCTTCAGCTACTTACATACCAAATTTCATCGTAATCGGTTCAGTAGGATTTGCGTGAAAGAGTAACAAACATCCATACATACATACTGAAAAACTTTAGCATTTATAATATTAGTAGGATATTTTATATACTTAAATGTATTTTTCAGTCAATCATTTATGCTATTTAAATATATTATAACTTTAACATACATTGTCGTTACCATCAAACATACAAAATTTAATAATTGCAGTAGCATTAAATTACGAGTAAATAAAGTATCATTCATTAATTAGTGCACCGGTCGACGTTTCAGTGATTCATAAAGATTGCTTCTTTGGCTAATTAAATGTTCAAGGCATCTAGTAAATACACTTTATATACAATTCGCTATTTGTCAGATGAAAGATTTCCTTTTGCATTGGTTTTCGAACATAAAAGGTCCTGTATATTTATGAGTGTTATATATTGATCGTGGCATATAAATATGTAGTTGAGGACGCGTTATGTAAACTGGGTTGTGTCGGCGGGCGCGCTGCACTCGGTGTAACGAGGATGCGCCGTATTATTCTATTCGGCATCAACTATTTGCTAGTCATTGAGCTCTATACTTCGAACCCGTGTCCTATAATGTAAATATTCTAAATTAGCTTATATACTGACTGGCTTATATTTTGACTGGCCTCGTGGTCGAGTGATTAGAGGCCCTGACTGCAAAACCGGAGCTCGTGGGTTCGATTCCCACCCAGGACAAACATTTGTGTGTGCAGCACATTTGTTTG
>DWGJ01001548.1:0-19354 GCA_018246895.1 Aspitha aspitha aspitha
TAGTTTTAAAGATTTAAGCGTACATAGGGATATAGGGACAGAGAAAGCGACTTTGTTTTATACATACTATGTAGCGATATGAAAAGATAATGGGGTAGAAGATGTTAAAAATCTCCAGATTTGAAGGTGTCCCTCTTGATTATTTTCATCAATAATCATTTGTAAATTGCTCAAATTATTGGTTTGGTACTTTCAATATATAAGCAACCGCACCAGGCCTTCAAAAGCCGATGTAGAAATGGTTGCGCCGTTACTTAGAAAATCGGATTGAAAATATGTAAATGTACAATTAGGAATGGGTAAACCGAAAACTATATAAACAATTAATTCTAGTTACGTATATATTGATACAATCTATCGATGTGGGATTATTAAAAGATAATGAATATCTGTAATACTAGTCAAAGCGAGAGTAATAGTCATTTTTAATAAAAAAACATCGTTTAAGTAGGATTAAAAACACGACCTTGAATATTCTGTACTGCTAACTTAAGCTAATGTCACAAAAGTGAAGTCATATATTGAATCATAGTTTGGACAAACAAATATTGCATGGATGATTCAGAACAGCAATCACCAACATAAATAATTTTCTGATCATGGCTACTACAATATAAAAGCAAATTCAATGGTAAAATATAGTAGTTCAGTTATAAGTTGAGTCCTATACGTATTTACATAGGTACTTCTTAGAATAAAACATCAATCATGACCGGGCAGAGGGTTATCTCTGGAGTGATATAATTAATATAAAACACAATAAATTGGCTACGTTCAGTTAGCCCGAGTCAGAGCGTAAGAGCAACCAGTATAGTGTGTTCACTCAAGACATTTCAGCGCGGTATAAATATTATTGATTGTAAGTATTTTTTAAATACGTATATATTTTTAAGGATATAGACGGGCCAAATTGTCATACTGGTTACCATGTGTACTGGCTAGTAGTCTTCGATGTCCTGCATATATATATGAGTTTTTTTTAATCCGGGTTAGCATGTATATAAAAGAGGAACAGAATCGTTCAGGGCTCGCATGTTAAAGATATCTGTGGTGTTGCAAATGTCTATAGGCCACTATGACCACTGTGACCACTCACGTGGCCCGTTGGCCGTTTGTGAGCCTATAAAGATAAATAAAATTATGTAATACAAGGAATCCTGATTTGGACTCAAGTTATACAGTAATTTAGTTGTGTAACTACGTATGAAAATGAAATTATTTGCTTAGTTAGTTAGAACATCATAGGGTTCAAGTAGGTTTAATTATATGACGAAAAATTTTTAAATCAATATTTCCATATAATTTTAAATTATTTTAACATTGCACTCTTACTTACAGAATACTGGCACTCTGAAGATGAGGAACCTAATTTTAATAGCCGCAATGTCGGCTCTAGTCTTAGCAAAGCCGAAACCCGAGACCTATAGAGAAACAGAAGATTTTCAATACGCCAGAAGTTCTTCTGACGATGGACACAAATCTGGATTTTATGGTGCTCAAAGAGGTAATATGGGAGGCAATTTTGAACGTGCGCATAACATGGACTTGCTAGCACAACATCAGATGAGTGGTCTGGTGAAACAAGTTGATGGAGAATTAGGAGAAGGTAGTAAATCAAGAACAGGAAGTGTATACACCGCGGCCAACTCAAGGGGTATTTACGGCTCTGGAAACTACGACCTCAGTAATCTACAAGGTAGAAACTTTGAGGAGGGGGAATCAATTGGAAACTCGCAATCACATTCATCTTTGACATCTCAGAACTCCAGATACAGGGGCGATTTATATAATGGTATGAACAGCGCTGGATTTAGCAGCAATAGTAGGCAAGAACAACACTCGAGGTCTAGCGGTTATCAGTCGTTAGGCTACGAAGATCAAAGACATATTGATAACCTTCAGTCAGTTGACACGTCACAAGATCTCGGTAGGTATAGAAATGATAATAATAGATATACAAAGTATAGCCAATTAGGAACCCAAAGACAAAGCGACTTTGATCAAAGCAGTAGAAATCTTCACAGTTCTACCAATTTTGATACCAATTCTCAAAGCCGATATATCACAACCCCTGTGAGAGTTGTAATGAGACCAGGTGGTAGAGTTGCTATTCCAATTGCGGCTCCAACTTACGACGTATCCAGAAGTTCCCTAGATGAAGATAAGAATATAATCAATAGTGATGCTGAAGTTTTAAATCAACACACAAACCTTAAACCTACAAGCAAAGTTAAGCACTACGAATCATCTTATAGCTATAGGAAAGAATGGGAGAAACATCATACACAACCTGCAGAGGCGTCGATTGTTGTAGCTACTGAAAATCCCTTTCCAAAAAACAGCGAACTATATGAAGATACACAACTATTGCAGTCGGCTAAAAATCAATTCCAGAATGCCAATTTACAAACATTGCATACAAATAGCGACATGAATAGCCAACATACATCTAACACCAAATCGGCCGCATCTAGTCAATCGAGATTTCAATCTGGTTTCAACTCACAACAGAGCCAATCCGATTTTAATGCACAACAAAGTGGTATATCTTCGGACGCTTATGCAGACGCCTATGGTCATCGAGCCCAAGCATCTGGAATGACAGCAGATTTAATGAACGCTGCTACAAATTCAAATTTAAAACCCAAAAGTTATCATTCATCATATTCCTATCACAAATCCTGGGAAAGGCAAGGAGATCCTTATGTGATTAAGCCAGCGGGGGGCACTTATGAAGATCAATCACAGAGATTAACAGCCTCTTCATCGAATAGTGCTGCATATTCATCACATCAGTATGGCTCACATTCAAGACAGGCACAACATAATTACTTAGCTGATTGCGATGATGAATCATCACATTTACGCGTGCCTAGATCTTATAACGCTGCACAAGAATTACAACAACAGCAACAAGGACAAGACCAATGGGCAGCATTAGGCCAACAAATGCAAAACCTTGAGGATTTTGGACAACAACAAAATAAGTGGGATAACCTTCAAGAGTTAGGTCAACAAACTCAAATGCAATGGGACAATTTCCAAAAGTCAGGACAAGAAACTCAAAATCAATGGGACAATATACAAGAGCTGGGACAACAGACACAAGATAAATATGATAAGTTAGAAGATTTTGGTCAACAGTCGCAAAGTAAGTGGCTTTAGATAACCTATTCAGAAATATCTTTAATACCTTAACACTGTCGAAGTTATTAACCTGTAAAACTATAAGCTATAATTAATGAAAATAAATGTGAATTTAATATGAGTAACACCTGGATCATTTCATTTCATTGTAACATTTTGCCTTTAGTTCAAAGATGTTCAAGTGAAAATTTTTATTTATTTTATAATTTTAAATAAACCAGAAATTTAACAATCACATATCACACTTTAAGTTACATAAGGTATCTCTGTTAGGGGTACCTCACATGTATGCGCACAGATACAGAGCCACACCTAGACAAGAATTCTAAATTCGTCATTTATATTATTTAATGGCCCATGAGTTAAGTACCCTGACTGCTATATATCATTCAAATAATACTGTTGGATAGGGACACTAGAGTTGACTAGAGTGTTGTATAACAATAGGCAAGCAATCGAATCTAGAAGCCTTGGAGCTTGTAGTTCAGCAAAATGTCTGAAATAAAACAATTAATTTACTTTTAAGGTATTGATTGGTATTACAATGTATTGTAAAATTGTAATGGAGTTATTCGTATGAATAACTTAGAAAACTATATAAAGTATACATATCACACATATCTAGAAAATGTTAAAATATATTAATCTGGCCACACCATGTCACGATGTGGCAAACGAGTTACGACATTGGTCACGACACATCCATTGATGAACTGGTGAAGAATATTTTATTATTTATTTTAATTTCTGAATTGCCAGAAATAGTTTTTATTACACAATAGGCAAGTAACCAAAGATATGTCAAAATCAAAAATGCTTAAAATCATTTAAGACTATGACACTGAAAGAGACCATCGTAAAACACTAAACAACTTCAAAATGACATGAACATTTCAGTAGTTTTAAATAGTCAGAACATAAATCGCCGTACAATGGAGTCATGTAAAATGAAAAAAGCTCCAAAAGTCCGACATAAAGCGGACGCTTCATATATGGACCAGAATAAGACTCTATGAATTTATATTATTTATTTGAATAATTTCATTTTTGTATTTTTGAACACTAATATAAACCATTAAACCAATATTGCGTCTAACATAGTAGAGCCTTTTAATAAATCACCCAATTCATTCTGTTTAGAAATATTATTAACCTAAACTATTTTATTTATTTTGAATCTGAATCAGGAGACCTGGAACAAAGCCAAAATGAAAAGTTAGAAGACTTTAACCAACATAGCCAAAAGGATGATGTCCTACCAGATTTTGAGCAACAAATGAATGGTGCAGATATTCCTGAAGTTCAAAATAGTGACACGCAAAAACAAAATTATCCCAATAATAACATTTGGGATCACACATCAGGTTTTAATCAACCAAACATACCAAATGCTGATGATATTATTCAACAAATTCAATCTGTGAACAGACAATATGTTAATAATAAGCATACATTCGAGGAATCAGATCAAAGCCAAACAAATTTATGGTATCAAAATCAAGATGCAACTTTAGACAAAAATATTGATTCAAATAATTTTATGAGACCCACTTCTGAATCGAAAAACAATGCCGACCAAAATTTCCATCAAGTTGAAAATTCTTCATTCAATGTAAATGACAAAACAAATTTCTTTCCATCATTTTCAAATAATAACAACTATCACAAACATTGGCATCAAAATACAGATGTACCATGGAACTTAAATTCTGACCAAAATACAAATTATGGAAATAATTTTTGGCATACGAATGAGTTTAATAACTTTCACAATCAACATGAACATCATTTCAATTTAAATCATTTTTCGACGACTGATAATGGACAACAAATAAGAAATTTATGGGATAAAATCGATAACATTGAAGGAGAAATTTCAGTTCCACAAAGCAATGTAGACGATAAACATTTCTCACATGATTATTCCAGCTTTCATTCATATAATCAAAACGGATATAATTGGGGAGGTTTTCCAGACTATCCGAAGTTCGAATCCCCGCAAATTGACGCGGACAAAGGTAATGAAGATAAACATATAGAACATCATAACTTATTTAAAGAAGAAACAGAAAATACAACCACCAGTACCATTTCTGTAAGGCCAAATAACATACTTCCATCTCACCATTCAACCAGTCCTCCATCACATACAGGTATACCATCTCTTCATAGCTACAACAATAAGTCATCAGCAGATGAAGGGCGGGGTGATATAGGCCCCGAAGAATCGTTTTTAGAAACGACAGAGGATAATAAACCAAGTAAAACCGCTGAAGAAATTGAAATTTTGAGCCTAACGAAAGAGCCGCATGTCATAAAAAACGATGAAATTGTTGTTCCACCAAATTCAATAACAAAAGATGATAACAACATGGCTGGAAACTTAAGCAATCTAAATACTCAACAAAGACCAAATGAAAACAGTGAGCACCAATTATTTAGCTCGTTACAATCAGAAGCCTCCATCACAACTCCTATTATGCAGATTAATACTACCCCTAAAATCAATATTATAGTTGATAATGATAACCATAAACCAATGTTAGACGATATAAAGATAAATAAGTCATCAACTGATCTACCAAAACAAAATCCGCAAAAACAAACATCAAATAGTATGGAAACATTGAGACAAATAGAGCAACAAAATTTATATCAACAGTCTGAAGACTTTGGACAACAAATACAAAATTCTTGGCTGCCTAATGATAACTTACAACAATCATATGATCAACAAAATGTAGAACAATTTGAAGTTTTTCGCCAATACGACAATGATAAACTCTATAAAACGCCAGTAGAGAAAATTGTACCTGTAAATCTTAGCCGAGAAAGTGCCGTTATTAAAAAAGCAGATGACACATTACAACAAACCTTATTGAAAACTAATGATGTTGATCAAGGGACCCAATTATCTGTTATACATTCAAGTAATCCAGAAAATCAAAATAACCAGTATCTATCAGTTACCACTTTACAATCTACAATATCAACCACTATTCCAACCACAGAAGTTACCACTAAACTTGAAAGCCAAGACAATTTATATAGTGTTAATCCAAGTTTTGGTGTAACAACATTAAATACAAATGTCCGTACTGAAACAAATAAACTACAAAACCAGAATACAGAAAATGTAGAAAGACCAGAAGACGTGCAGCAAGAAAATTTGGCCCAGCAATTTGAAGACTTTGGCCAACAACTACAAAGTTCTTGGTTTCCTAGTGATAACTTGCAGCAAGGATACGATCAACAAAATATGGAACCACAATTTGAGGTTTTCCATCAAAATAATAAGTTGGATATGCAGGATGAAACATTTATTAACAAAGATTTTGGAGCAGAAGCACCAAGGCCAATTCATTCTATTAGAAATATACCTATAAATTCACAACAATTTCAAGATATGGAAATTTCAAGGGTTTCTAATAATTATGAACAAAAATTTGAACCCTCTGTGGAACCACAAAAAGCAAACAGAGATTTCCACGGAGACACTGAACCTCAATATACCAGTCACACAGTTTTTAATCACAGTGACAGCACTGACAATATTAATCCTAATAACAAATACATACAACCCCAGCACCCTAATATAGAAAGTTTAGAATCCGAGTCAAAATCTCTTACAGAAGCAAGCACCGAAAAACCTGGCTTCTGGGAATCAGTTGGAAACAAACTTACTAATGCTAAAAATAAAGTATTTTCCTGGTTCAAGAGTTAAGACTATGGTTAAAATTTACTACTAATAACATGTACTTATGGTAACCAAAGCTAATTTATAAGATTAAATTAAAAACTGATAGGTCATAATATTTGCAATTAAATAATGTGAATATGATCATGATTGTTTCTATTCAGATATTTTGTCATTTATATTATATCATATTATGTGGTATCCCAAAACCATATTCCAAAGAAATCAAGTAAATTATAATATAGAAAACACATTGAGTTCTAAATGTAATATACATACTATGATTGTAAATGTATATACAAATATACAATAATTATTTCATGCCAATGAAGCATACAAAAAACACTGACAATTTAATATTTGTCATGTTTTCAAAAACACTTCAATTATTCTATACAACAAATTTGGAAAAGCTATCTACATCTTACAGATTCAGCCATAAACCTATTTTCTTTTATATTTTAAACTTAATTTAATTACATACCTCAGGTAGCGAGTTGTAATAATTTATAAAAATTTGTTGCTGGACCGAATCTGGAACAGAAAACACAAATTTGATATTATTATGCACTATTATACACCAGTTCTGAAATCAAATGTGTAGGAGGCTAGTGTGTGGTACCTAAATTTCCCTACATTGTGATATCAATCAAAGAGTATGTTAGAATAGTGTGATTAGATTACATATCATTTATATTGTATCTGAAGCAAATGAGAAAATACAATATATTTTCAAAGAATGGTAATATTTTATAACTATAACATGAATTTAGACTACAATATTTATTGTTTACTGGGTAGTTTGTGTGCAAGTACCATACAAAAAATAGTAAAATCATTACTGAGAATACAAGGTCTTAAGTTCCTACTATGTTTACTTATTTTAGGGGCAACACATAAATATGGAATCGGGAAACACAAGCACAGGTAGCGACAGAGGTTTTAAAATAAAATGTATATGTATCAAGCGATGCCTCAAACCAACTGATACATGACTATTTCATTTACAAAATTTAAGGTTAAGGTACCATCAGGTTGGTGGGTAAAAAATGTAATTGACCAAAAAACCTACCACTTTATAGCCAAATACTTAGAAGAACAAACTGAAATAAAAAAGATTATATCCCTGTGATAAGACATTCAAAAAAATTGTTTAAGAGTGTAAAGAGGTGTTCTTCCAGCGGTATTTCTTCACGATCTACACTCCAACAAAGTTGATGTAAGCCGTAGGTGTATTAATTTTTTTTTATATATGTTCATTATTACTGCTACTGCACTGGGAGCTATGTGTTGATGTAAATTAATGATAAATTAATTAATAATAATTTTAGTGTAGATATTTAATAATAATCATTTCAATAACCAAACTTTGTGTGTTAGTGTTTGTTCTTATACCCATAAAAGTAGCCCATCGAAAAATGTAATATGTGATCAATATAATGTGATCGTACCTAAATTTAAAGCATGAATTGGTTGTAAAGACGACATTCTGTGAATCTCGAATATCAGCGATATATTATACCATTCAGCAATTTGTTCTTTCAGATATAATGTGAATCTTTTGCAGTATTATTAACTTTTTTTCACTTGTATTTAAAACTAAATAAAGAATATATATTTAAATTTCAGTTATAACAGACACTTATGACAGCAATACTATTGTCATTGTCGTGAATGTCGTGATTATTTTGACGTTTGACAAGTACATTTAACAAGACAATAAAAAGGCGCGTAAATGTTTCTATTTCAAATCGAATAAAATTTGAAATCGGCAAAGATTCCTAAATATTCATTAATTTAAACAATTACTACATAAATATGTCTATTAATTTAATATAATGTTCCGTGGCAAACGCTGTGGACTGTACTTAAATACTGCTTAACACATTTGTTATAATGCTGACAATTGACTGATATTTTCATGTCTATGAATTTTAAAAATTATTTAGAAACAGTTTTATTCTTTGCATATAAAAAGACTTGTCCTGAAGTTCTGATTGAAGTTGAACCTCGCTCGAAGATTCATTCTTTGTGCCTATATCGAGTTTTCCATATCTCAATGACTCAATTGTATTCGCTTAAACTACAATATGTATGGACAGAGAGTAAAGTGTATGGAATTGAAATAGTGCCAACTTAATTCAAAATAACAACGTAGTTACTTGTCACTAATTCCAATACGTCATCATAGCGAATAGAAATGATTATTGCATAGCTTAGCCTTATCTGACACGACACGAAGATAAGGAATAAAGTTAATAATATTAAATGTGCATTTATTTATCAATATAAGTTATCTCTACATTACTTCCGCACTGCTTTAATTTGTTTTTTCTTTTATCTACATATATTTTTCTATTCCACATTTTCATTCTGTCTCGTTATATTATATACTAACTGCCCCGTCGAACTTCGTATCGTCTAACACATAAGAGGTAAGATAATTATAACAATTAACAATTTTAACAATTCCGATTTTCAAAATAAGTTATAACAATTCCGATTTTTAAAATAAGTTATAGCCTGTATGTTGCTTAAGACAACAGACAGAAAAGAATTTCTAAATGAATTTTTTTGATTTGTTTCTTGTATGAAGACCCATAGGGAATTAGGAAACTTTTCTACAGTTTTATTATGTGTATAGATTTGAAAATTATCCCCTTTGTGATTTTGTTGCGATTGTACGTCACCTTAAACAAGGTATACAATATAAATAGCTTAAAATCACATGGAATTGCGTTATAATGACAATTTAGTAGATGGGTTTCATGTAGTAGAAATGAAACGTCTTCTCAGAAGGTTATGGATGGAATATATTTTCAATCAAAATGCTACAACAATAAGAACTAGAGTTACAAAGTGAGCTATTCTAAAACGCTTAGCTGATAAATTAAATAAAAATGTGAATTATGTACACTTGAGATAAATATTTTTAATACTCCTCTTGTTCAAAACATCACCCGGATGTATCGTATTACAGAAAAGAAATTTGTATTTACAAAAACAGCTCGATTAGGTTAGATAATTAGAAATGCTATTATCCGAACAAGGCTTGATCACTCAGCTACTTTATTATAATGCTTCCAGGTTTTAATATATGATTTAGGTATCTGCGAAATTGATGCTGAACAACCAAAGTCGTTGTCTAGTGGATCACAGATTTAAGTTTTTTTACTGACATTGACGTTGACGTATTTGTATTTCATAGAATGAGCATTTTATATCTGTAATTTTGTCATTTATGTGTATATTCCGCAATCTCTGCGATTAATGGAACTGGGAAGAATTTACAATTTAGTTATTAAACATCGATAAAAGTTCACTATGTTGGTTTTTAAGTGCGCGTTAATAGCGTTATGTTCAACGTATATTTTATCGTAAGTATATGGTACATAATCAAAATAAGATTAGGCAGATATTTGTTTCGAAAACAGCTGCTGAGTTGCTGCTTGTTTTTGGAATGAATGTTACTATAAATGAAAAGTCTCTAAAATGAGCTAGGCTAAAGAACTATTTGATTCATTATTCGTGCTATGTAAAAAAACATTATAAGACGAATACGTATTAAATGATTTCGCGTAGCAACGTTGTTACTTTCTCTTCGGTGTTCAGCTTCCGTTTTTTTAGAGTTTCAACATATTTCTTTTATTTTCAGTTTATGTCTCCAGATTGTCAAAGAGACAAGTTCGTTGGACACAGGCCTTGCTTTTTTATATGTAGCCAGTGGAGCATTAGGTGAGAAGAAACTTGTTGTGTATCATATTTGATCATAATAATCGATTTATACTGTTAACACTTTGATTCTTCTTGTGTATGCATGAAATTTTTGTATTCCTAACCAGATCTATATTCTAAGATAGACAATTCTAGAATGTTGTGGTTAATATAATTGTATGAACACTGTTCTTTAAGTATTGGAAATATTAAACATATAAGTACCTTATTTCATCTTGCTAAAATTATCATCTGTATTACAATATAGGCTTGGATTCCATGCTAAGTATTGTTAAATATGTGTAGTCATGTATGTCATATAATTGAGTGTAATAAATAGTATTAAAAACATATAAAATTTCTGAATGGTGGAATATTTTCTAAAGATTGCAGCCCTTGTAGTCATCTTCTATTTTGTTTCCATGTTGGTTGAAATTTCAAAAACAACAAAACAAAACAATAACAAACTTCCATACATACTTTCATCTCCCATTTCAGCCCCTTGAACTCCCTGTTTTCATGATAATGGGTGGCCTAAGTCCTTTTCCAAGGTCAAATCTATCTTTGTACCAAATTTCATTAAAATTATTTATGTGGATTAGGTGTGAAATGGTAGCAAACAGACAGTCAGAGTCACTTTTGCATTTATATATTTTTTTAATTTATAATATAAGTAGGGTATAGGGATATATACATATAGGCACTCACACACACATTGTATAATGTAAAATGTGTATTATCAATTGTTTGGAATGAGTGTGGTCTAACAATTTTTTTCAGCTGGCAAAATCCTCTATGACCGATACCAGCAAATTCATATACTAAGTTCACTAACACTAAATCCAAATGTGACCTCCTCTGCAAATAGGATTGCTTCAATCTCAGCATCTTTCTTGTCACTGGGCTTCCTGATATATATATTTTTGTTCTTATTCAAGGTAAGAAATGTATTATAATGTTTACTACCTGTGGTTGCATTTATTATTACTGTGGAGTGCAATTGCAGACATGCGTCTGTATGAAGAGACTGCTGATGTAGACAAAGAATGTCTGGTGTGTAAAGATATTATTTACTAACTCGTTTTAACTCAGGTCTGTAAGAAATATTTGGTATTTTGTGCTCTATACTTCTCTGTGTGTGATAACATACTTAATAATAATTAATATAAACACAATTACTGGAACAGGCCTTTTGGAAATTTTATCAGCCTTTGAGAAATCTGGTTTTTTGTGTGTATGCATCAGAAGTACAGCATTTCGACAAAGAATAGTCATCATGTTTTTTTAGTCTTAGATGAATCAAGAGCTGTCATTGTTCTTGTTGTAATTAATGCTAATGGAGTTTTGTTATTTGGTTGTATTATAGTAACAAATTTTTTGGGTATTGATGCTAATCAGTGTGCAATATATCATATAATTGCTACTAATTTATTATACTCTATATGTTTTAATTTATACTTAATTGGTTTTAATTTACACTCCAGGAACCTTCCAAATAGCAATAAAAATATGTACACTATGTATGGAATATTTGAATTGTATTAAGTAATTTATTCACGAAATTCTGTAAATGTTTCTTAAAGTGACATACTTAGCAACTTAGCAGTGTTAACATTGCAATTGAAGTTTTCATTTATGCTATTGAGAACAACATGCATGTATGTCTAGGTCAGTTTTGTTTCATGATTTTTGATGCAAATTTGTTTTTGTGAGTATTCACAAAACAGCATAACACAAGTTATGCAAACATGTTACTAAGTATTGTTTTGTAATCAAAGTAATACTTTTGTTTGTTAATAAATTTATGTTACACAGGTGGATGACCATTGCCTCTTGGCATTAACTATATTCATGTATGGATTTGGTACATTATATTTATGGGTTCAGGTTAGTTTATTTTTACAGTGCTATCAATTTGATTTGGCTACCTTGTGAATGGCAAAGTATTGGCTTATCACCACCTCCATTGCGATTTAAGTTATTGTGCTCTCTATCAATGTTATCTAGCTTGACCTTATACAAATACAAGATTTTTAAATATCAATTTATTGTTCCACAGCTTTCCATGTACAATTGGCTAGAATATTTTACTGCTTACGTATTTATGTATATATATTTGTGATTGTTTATGTTCCAACCACATGCTTTTCCTAATGTTTCAGTGCATCATTTCTACTTATATATCTACATTATATTATGAGAAAAATGTGTTAGTGCTTAGACAATGTCTTGCAAATGTGAGCTTCCTCGTCCTAGTTGTAATGGCAATATTTGGAACTGTTACATCCTTTTTGCCAGAAGGTAAATACTGAGTTCCCTCTATTTTATCATCATTGTATACAATTTCAATTTATATTGTCGCCTTATTTTCGCCTGACTTACGGTACGAAAACGCTGTTGTTTCTGTTATGCTATTATATTATACTTATTCTGATAAATATTGGAAGCTAAGTAGGCATCAACAAAACGAATCTCAGTACATGTTTTTAATTGTTTATTTGTATGTGTAACTGTATGTATGAATTAATGTAATGTGTATATTAAATTACCATTAATACCTTACATTTCATACCTGAAAAACATTTTATTTTTGTATCTCATGAACTATCTAACTATCATTATCTTCATAAAAAAAACTAAATAACCTAGAACATTCTAAACATAAATCTGTAGAACTTCTGTTAATGTTTCTCTCTTTTTATCAATTTAGTTTATTTTCGTTTGTTGTTGTAAATATATGTATGTAGGTTACTATGAGCACCTATATATTTCATGTGATAAATTTCGAGTGCAGTAAAAAAAATTATATTAATAATTTTACAGATACGTCTAGTGGAGTATACATATGTTTCGTTATTACGACCTTGTGCAGTTACATGTTGGCTGCAATGTTCTCTATATTTATACTTACGTTTGAAAAGGATTACATCTACTTCTCTGAGGTAAGATTTTTGCGTCGTTATTATGCTTTTAATTGCAATATTTGGCTAATCTACCTAACTACGTTTCTTTAACTAACTGTTGTCCTGATGTCTTTGTATACTTACTTAAAAAATTACCTACTGGTATAGTAAAGAATTATGAATTAACTAAGAGGAAATTCAATAATGCAAATCGAGTTAGGTATGTACTTATAAATGGTGTGTGGCTTCAAGATATATTGCTATCGGCTATCGATATCTTTGTGGTAGAAATGGACCACGTAACACTCTAACCACACAACATATTTAGATGTAATATTTACTTAAAATGCACTCCGCTATTTATAGTGTAGATTTTTATACATTTTGATTTAAATACGAGTTAATTTTCTTATAGGGTTTACGATCAGATATGTTACTTGATGACGCGTGTTCCTTGAACAATGCGTCACTCGAAGATGTGAACAGCTTATTCGGGGCACAGGAAATCATTTCAAATTCAATAGTCATAAAGGGGAATATGAATTGTGTGAAGTACTCCTGACCCGCGGCCGTGCCCGCCTCGGGCACGGTACGCGATCGACCTACTAAAAGGGCTTCAAGATCTTTTAAATATGGCAGCTTCGATAAGACTGCTTTAAATGCAGTAACGAATTTAAATAATAATACTCATGAGCATGACAATGTATTAGTAAATAATGAAGATATTATTGTAGATAACGATAGCGGTATGTCGTCCGGTGAAAACGACGATTCCTTAAAATGTAGCACAAGTGCTTATAACAATATTAATAATAGTAATAATAATAATGATGTAATTATAAATGTAAGTTCAAGTGTAAAAGATGAACGCGAAGTAATGAATAAGTGCCTAAGTAAAGAAAAACAATGTGCTGTGTACTGGAATGAAATTCCAAGTTGCTCTAACGATTTTACTAATAATAACATTGTTGAGGAAGATGATGAGACTAGATTACTTTTGGAAGAGAGTAATGATAACCTAGACGGTAGTCGGTTACCTAACACAGATTTTATTGTGATAGACCTGGCATGTGATGTCGACAATGTTTGTAAGTCGCATGTGAGTTGTAAAAGTAGTGTTGTTGGTACAAATGTATATAACGATGATTGTGATAATTCAAGCATTCTTAGTGTAGATTCTAGCCACTGTTTGGTTCCTGTGAACAACGAAATTGTTAAATCTGAGACTCAGAAGTTGGTGAGTTTGTCTCTCTCCATACTCCTTGCCGCTCTGCTGCAAGCGATGCGCTGTTTCGCCCAGTTCTTAGAGGACATTGTAATTCCACAAAGGCAATGAGAAGATAAACATTGTGTTCCAATTGTATTTTTCGGTGCAGTATTCGCTAGTTTTATTAATAATCATTAAAATGTCAATATTATATTTAACTACTCTCTTATAACTGGTTGTTTTATTTAGAGGGTTTTCTCTGACTATGAGTTAGTATTTAAAGCGACAGATTTTATATAATAATTTAATAAATTAAATTGAAACAGTACACAAATGCTCTACTATACACACACATCAAATAAATTATGAGGTTAAATAGGTCAAACGTACACTAATCGAATTATTGGCTATTTATTGTCTTAGCTTTATTTCACTACAAGTTTATAACGACGCCTCGTTGATCACTGTTATCAGTCTGTTATTTGGATTATGGCACTTCTTCTTCCACTTGACCGAGTTTTTCTGGTGTTCCGGGGAGTTCGGGTCCTCGGGCGAGCCTTGCGGTGAGTTAGAGTTGGAAACCACGATGGACCACCGTCGGCCACGGCGCTCGTTCAAGTTGGGTAGTTCCGCTATTAAATTATTTTCATATTCACTCAGCATTAAGTAGTTTTCCACCTAAGAAAGGAATAGAATTGATTCTTAATATTTTAACATTAAATTATGTTTGGTATCATTAACACTTTTCATTGAAGAACTCTGCATTGGGTTCCACAAAATCTGGGGTTACACAAAATTGGCATTGATCTCGGATATTGCTTTAGAATTAAGACAAAGCCATGTTTTATGTTTAATGTAGGTCATAAATGGCTGCTATAGTATGTATATTATAATGATAATTTCCCAAATTCTAAGAAATGACACATGTTAATTAGACTGTTATTTCTATTATGTTCATTACCTTATTACAACTAGTGATACAGTCACCCCCACAGTCCAGGTCTTCCAGTAGATGTTCGGGTATGTCGAGGTCCAAGTCGAGGTCCAACCCACCCTCCTCGCTGATGCAGGTGAGCTCAGGAGGAACGTTAGGTGGCGGAGAGCCCAGACTGCCGGGCCCGATGCTGTCCAACAACAAGTCTCGTCCCGCTCTGCCTGGTGCTATTAATTCAGCTCCCAGAACTTCATAGTGGAATAAGTATTATTATTATGGTACATACATACAAGAATAGGAAAAAAAAATGCTGTTCACTAACGTGCTTAAGCAATAATTTGAGGTTATAAGTCATAAGCTTATATCAGTATGAGAATCGGCTTCAAAATGTAGTCCTAAACTCTTTACATTTATAAATCGTTACTCAGGCTTCCTATATCTGCATTATAAATGAATATACATCCATTACTAAGCCGACTTTTTAAGCATATGCGAAGTTTTGTGGTGTGATGACTGCAGTACCAAATGTGTGGGTCAAAAATACCTAAAGCGGTGGCCGCGCCTGTCGCGGTACGCGGCTCGCGGTCGCGGCTGCGGCTGCGATTCGTCGGACCGCACGTCGATTCGCACGTTGCGGTACCGCCGTTTTCTCTGAAAAATTCGAAATTTATTTTACTGGCCTCGCAGTCGAGTTGTTAGAGACCCTGACTGCAAAACCGGACGCTGTGGAATTGGTTCCCACCCGGACAAACATTTGTGTGATGAGCACTTTTGTTTATTCTTTGTCTGGGCGTACTAAAAATATCTATATTAATAAATACCTACTAATTTGTATGTATAGTAGATGTACGTTTATCAGCTGTCCAGTTACCATAACACAGGAATTAAATTGTCTAATTTGTAGTTTTACAAATATTTGCAGGTGTTTAATCTCAAATAGAACAGTGGGTACGGATGGAGTTTTGATCTTACTTGGTGTGTTTGTGTGCAACGCTACGCCGATGCAGATCGATGCAGAAGAGTGATAATGAGCCGATCAGGGAACACGTTGAGCTGAAGTAATAGCCTGCCTTACCTCCGCATCCAACATTTATGTACCCTGAAACAATAAGTTCACATAATGTAGGTAATCACTAGCTATTTAAGAATTATCTAATACGAGCGGTAGGAATGCATACAGATGACTTACTTCATGTATCCCGTGTAAGGTTAATCTTATTTGAGTTTGAAACAAGTATTATTTTAAGTAGTCATATTAATTTACCTAAGAGCCTGTTATGAGCTAGTACTTATTGTTAGTTGTTCGCCACTTGAATGAGAAGTAGGTACATTAATAAAATAAAATCTGATTCATTGAGCTAAGACACGGTGTCTGTCAGTCAGTATTTGGAACAGTTTATTAAGGAGACATTCATAACTTCACCTGACAACGGTACCCCAATAGCAATCGGCACGGCTTGCGAGCACTGTACAAAGCCCCACGTGCGCGCAAAGTTGCGCGAACGCACCCGCTCATAGGTATACATCTTGAGGGAGTAGTGGTAGCCGCCACAGAATATGCCTGCAATATGATATAGGTACATAGCATGATCATTCATGACGGGGATATATTTGAATGATAATGTGTCTATAGATATACTGTTGCAGCCAAAATAGACGTCCAGAATAGAATAATCAATACGTTTTTTTAATGACGCGTAACATAAGAGTTGAAAACATACAATGATGCATATTTATTCGGTCATTATATTTCAAACTTACCGTACACCCATGCAAACATAACATATCCTCTGTAAGAGCCTTCCACTGCGGTGAGAGCCATAGTTGCTAATCCACATACAAACACTGCTGCTTGCGTTAGGTATTGGCGTGCAATGCGGCATTCGGCGGAATTTTGCCGAACGAGAAGTCCGAAGGCTGCACAGCCTACCGCCCAGGCCAGGCCCAGATATGCTTGTAATAATTCCGCCGTGTCTCCCAACCCTGGAATAGATGTGTTCCACGTATACATATTAATATGGTGGATAGTAAAAAAAGTATGGAAAAATATAAAAGTTTTGCTCCTTTTGTTTATCTATTAAGACTATAACAGCATTAATGCTAACCTTCTTCCTCGGCATGATAAGCCAAGTAAAATATTGGGGTATTGATACCAAAAGCCGAGATTCCAGTAGACATGAGGAGAATTCTAACAGTTTTCGATTTTAAAGTTGAAAAATCGAAGAAAGGTTGGCGGTCGTCTGTTTTATTTCTATCTTTCATCTTCCGTTTGATTTTGTTCTGATTCTTAAGATGCAGTATCGCTCTTCGTTGAGGATGGTATAGTGATGCCGATCGGTAGAATGTGCCAAGAATAAATGTTACGAATACAACTCCTGTTACTGCTTGCAGTCCTAGCCGCCAACCTATTGCTCTGCAACATATGGTACAAACAAATCAGACCAGTAATATAGTAGGTAGGTATATAGTTTTACATAACAAGGGTAAATCATCTAGTAGGTATTGGACATTACATTACCGCTACATTACATTACCGTGTACATTAGAATAGGTACTAATCTTATTGTTAGTGCTAAGTATTATGCATTTACAATCAGTGATTATCATTTAACTTTCAATAATAGAAACCGAAAATGGGTTCAATGAAAATAGTTATCAATAGGTATAGGTATCTGAGATGAATTGCGAGCTCCATTGACTTGCGGGATCCTGAGCTTTTGCTTAGAGTGGTCACTGGAAAAGAGAGACTTGATGCTCAGATTTAATACAACACAAACCCTTCTCAGTTACGACTAAAATAGTCAACTAGTTAATGGAAGTGCCACTTCAGTCCTTTTTTTTCCACTCAAGTCCTAACTGCGCAACGAACAGCAAGCTTGAATAATTGCAATTGAAAGAAGAGAGTTCACACCAGCTTTTTTCTCCGTTCTTAAGCGTCTTTCGGTATTTAGGTATATATTTTGTGTAGTTTGTTGTTATTACCTTATTGCACTTTTGATAAAGGTAGACATGACGGCGATGCCAAGGCCGCTGCCGCTCACGATGAAAATTTCGACGAGCTCGCGTCGCCGTTTGAAGTATTGAGCTACCATCAATGTGGAACAATCTCGAGTCAAACCCACTCCAACGCCGACCACCGTTCCTAAAAATATGCACGTGGGTATAAGTGTGTGTTTAGGGTAAATGAAAATATTTTAGGTGTATATTACTATAATCCGTAGTAAGCATAGGTATGAATAATCTTATGATAGTATCTGTATGCAAAACATTGCGTAGTAAATAGGGGCAATGTTTCCTTCGTGTCGTCATCTTTATTTGTATCAAAGGAGTAGTTAGGAATTGTAGAAACATTTTCTCTAAGAAATATGTACACGACAATATTAGGACTAAAAGAGAAGTTAGGAAACGGTTTGTGATTTTTTTTCTTGTTATACAAGGCTTTGCAGATCTTCTGATATTAAGTAGATGGTTTAAAGGTAAAGAAAACTGTATTCAATTTCCGATTTTGTATAACTGAAGTTGGTTTTGAAACGAGACAGACACGTAGTTACAGCTCAGGATATTACAATGCCTATATAACTTATCACGGCTTTTACCATAACTTGTTAATAAGGGATCGTATAATAAATTGAATGAATATTTAATTAATGAATATTATAACGATACACCAATGAAGTCATGTTATGATTTTTAGTGCAGTGTTAAAGCAGAAAATATAAAATTGAAGATTTCATTGCCTTATCAAGTCAATT
>DWGJ01001549.1:0-19353 GCA_018246895.1 Aspitha aspitha aspitha
CTCAGTAAGACTCACATTCATAACGGCAAAACCGGCATAATGGCGCGCAAAAACGTCGTTTTGTGATTGGTTATTTTTTACAATATTGATTTATTTTTTTTAATTTTCAAATGGCTACCCTGTAAAATTCGAATTTTGGATTGTGCGAGTATTCATGAAAAGCAGCGATATTGTTTAAAAAACATAACTTTTTTGTAGTAGTACTACTAGTTTATTTTGTAATTTATTTGCTACGCGTGTAGCTCGTAGCACGAGAGTTGGTAGCTTATGTACATAAAGCGACACATCTGCTCACTGCTGACATACGGCTGAACATTCGGTCGGTTCCAGTATTAAGCACACCGAACGGGCTGAAATGGGAACATTGTAAACCTCTGAAATAAATGTTTTCTTGTAATCATCTCTCTTGTTTTATTTGCCTATTTTATTATCTAACCAGCCGACTCCGCAAACGTAATCTTGCCGTGTAAATTATTTTACACCTTGGGTTGTATTATTGCATTTTTATTAAGGATCCCTATTTTTTGTAAAAATTTAATATAGCCTATGTCACTCGGCGAAGATGCAGCTTGTTAATGGTGAAGGAATTTTTGAAATCGGTGAAGCAGGTTTTGTGTGAAAACATTACAAACACAAAGGTTTTCTCTTTAGAATATTAGTATAGGTAGGTATACGACTATAGTAAAAGGATACAAAAAAAATATTTAAATACAGAACGGGGTGTGTGACATACTTATTCCTAAGGACGGCATCTGTCCAGAGAGACAGAGCCAACACAAAGGACTAGTTTGGTTTCGTGATAGTGAAACAAATCAGTATCTTAAAGTGCGCGCAAATATATTTCGCAAATATGTCTGGTACCTTTATAGTTATTGAATTTTCCGAAGCGCATAAATAAGATAAAGGCATATTAATTAACATTAAATACTAAAATAATCATAGGCTGAAAGAGTTTTCAATAATGGCGATAACGGTGTAATTAAACATCGCTCAAGTAAGTAACGATGTTTTGTAGAAATGATGCTTCAGCGAATTGCGTGCGTTGTAGAATTTGACATTTCCAAGATGGCCGCGGCGTTACCATAGCTACACTGTTCTCTGAAGTGTTTTATCCTTCCGATGAAATGACGAATTACGCGCCTTCACTTAATAATAGATAATTTATAAAATACAATCTTCATTATGTAAAATGAGGCTAAGAGGGGATGTGACTTAATTAATAGCATTTAGTATTAGTGTTTTAGTATAATGATACAACATATCTCCTTCAAAAATACGGATCTTGGTTTTGATCATATTTAGTCGTATGCGAGGTTGTTAAGTTGCGCAATTCATGTAAATATTACAACTTATTAATACTTCAGTAGCAAATACATTAGTTAGGTTAATTTCGTACAATTCCTAAACAAGAATCGTTAGGTTGCTCGTAAATAGGACTGCCATCTTGGATAGAATGACGCAGTACGCTTGTCGGGCATTATCTAAAAAAGGTGCATTCAAACTTTCAGCTCAATCCTTTGGAGTTCATTGGTTTAAAATTCAGTTGCATGATTTAACTGGAACATATTAAATAAGTTAAATAAGTGTGCAGTTCAATTAATTTCTTGAATTCTATCCTTTTATTATGCCACACTTTTGCTGTTACTTTTTGACTTGACAAGTTTTTCAGTGAATTATTTTTTTTAATCAACTATAAGTTTATATTAGTCGCTTGTTCTACGGTCTCTGGTTATATTGTGAAGAGGATGGAAAATACAAAACAAATTGCAGAGTAACTTATTTACTTAATAGCGTCTTCATATGTCTCAGTTATTCTTCAATATCTCACTAATCCGTAGTGGATACAAATAATCAAAATACTCAAAGTTACTATCATGATTTGTAAACACAGGCGAGACAAAGATTTTCTTCATTTTTAATTTAATCTGCCAATGAAGGGACGTCTGCATGCCTCAGTATTCTCCAAGTACCGGACACTGACATAATCATTTGTTTGCAGCCAGTTACCAAACGCTCGCGATTACTGAAAATGGCGGGGAAAAAAAACAATAGAATCAAATGTAATCCATTTATTGGTAATAACCGTTTAGAACCGAGCCGCAGCAATTGCATTAATGTAGATATATAATAATAATAATATCCAAAGCTAATTTAAAAACTCTCGTACATTCAAATACCTTTTGTTTATAATTAAAAAACTACGAGACTAGTATATTGGGGCGATTGATCGTGTGACATGATCATTAGTAGCTTACACAGATTATATAAATAAGTCCTTTCAATATTCACAACCAATAAATGAGAATTGAAATAGAACGGTTTCGATATAAATGTTTGTAGATATTTTGGGATTTTTGAGTTGACTAATAAACAGCATAAATAATACTTTTTTGATGTATCATCCGACTACGTTTTACTTGTTAACAAATTAGTATAACCTTTCGAAAAACGAAGTGTACAATTTTTTTTTATCGTTTAGTCGGCCTGTGTGCGACTAAATGCGATAAATACACCACGCCTGCCTAGATACAGGGTTTTATTGCTTCCATTGTTATTCTGATTTAAATCAAATGGTAGTATGAATAAAATGCCAGCAAAAAATACTAAGAAATTATAGTGCTAACCCGAATACGATTTCAATTTAATCGTTATGTTGAAGACTGCTTGGGGAATACGGAACTATTTGTTGTAATAATATCTTGGGACTTTCACACACGTCCATTTTATCCGACACTCAGCTGACCCTATATTGACATGGCAGCTGATAAACAGCTGATAAACATATACGGATTTCTCAAACCGCACTGATGTAGGTGTAGTTTTATAATGATCATATCACACGTGTTATATGACAACACAACAACTATTTATCAATTCACAAGACCTTACAGACTATAAAAGCAACATCCATGTTAGGAATAGGCTTGGGATTAGGAGATTTTTCTCAACCATTAGTAGGAAAAGTCTACTGACGAATATTTAGGAATAGGTCTAATAGTAGTGTGTTTTTAATAGTATGCAATAAGAAAACGTAACTATGAGGGAATCCTTTCGTCACCTTCCCAATCAAAGTTATTATCCATCCGAAAAAAGAATGTTTCAATATAATTTATTTTATTAAGATCTTAAAAGGTGGATACACTTATCGTACTAATTTAAATATCAAATATGAAACTTCCTTTAAACTGCGGAATTCCAAATACAAATTGCTTCCTGCGTAAATTAGTTCCGATTACTTGGGAAGGAGAACCTTGCTATTTATAGTCTGTGAAGGGTACTTAAAAAGGGCGCGCTTTTTAAAAATGGAGCGTAAGCTTTTTTTTTCATAACCGAATAACCTGTGTTGCCATATCCGTATTGGTGTTGTACAGTAAAAAATCTATACATTCCCTTTAAAATGAGAATGACCAATCACAAACTACCAAATCGTCTAAATATGTAAATATGATAATTTCCGATTACAATGAGCTTAAATATACAAATTCACGGGGTACTGTTGTAATATCAATCAAATATCTAGCTTGTCGGTTACTAGTGAGGATGTGGTTAGTAAATTTATAGTATTTCCTTCTCAGTAGAAAACTCTATTGGATTCAGAGGCGCTATGATGAGCCCTTAAAACTGTAAGTCCATCAGAAACCTGATTTTTGTAGTTTTACAGAAACTGCCAAGGTGATTAAGGATTTTGTGAATAATAAATTTTTTAAATACGTATATTTTTAAACTGTAATTCAGTTGCGAAAGCAAACAACCATACTCGGGCACTTCAAAACGGGACTGCAGGAGGCTCGGTTACAACTTGGTAGATGTCAAATTAAATGATTTTGACGGTAATCAAAAGGTTTTTTTTTAATTGGAATTGAAATACACAAAGACACAGTTTTCAAAATAGCTGCTACGTTTATTTATATTGTTACCATTTTAATAATCTGTATAACTGTCTAGGTAGTGTCAAACTATCTTCCATAATTTCCATGATACATGAAAATGCGCAGTGGCCGCACACTTTTGTTGATAAGTAGGTATTTTATTAAATTATTTTTCATATTTCGGCATTTTCATTATTAATACAGTAAAAATAAACGAAGGAAAATGAATTTAATACATTAAAGACCGATTTCATGTTTTAATTAAAACGAAAGTAGGTTTTTTATTATTGTGTATTCAATACTCGTAATGTTCTTTCAAGCACGAAAACACACAAGTGAAAGATGATTAGAATCAAGTACGATTAATACTGGCCAACGATGAATAAAAAAAGTTTAAAAAAAAGTGCACAACACTGACCGACATTTGAAGTTTAATAGCCGTGTTCTGTTAATATTATCAAGCTGAAGAGTATTTGGTTGAACGCTAATCTGAGGGACTAGTGGTTCGAATTGAAAAATTGTTTTCGTGTTGAATAGTCCACTTATCAAGGAAGGCTTTAGGCTGTGTAACATCACGCTATAACTAATAGGAGTGGAGCAGCAACGAAAGAGTGTTCCTTTAGTATTCGGTTTTCCATGTAATTTTGTACAGGAATCGTAGCGTGACGTTCTAAAAATAGTTTTTCAGTAGATTGTTCTCTAGTATCTGATAAGCGTCATTACACGCTCAAGTATCCTCACTAATACCCGACATTATTAACTTTCTCTACTTCAAATTTATAGAAAAAATCTATATTCAAATTTCAAAGATTAAACAAGATTAAGAGAGAAATATCAAACACCGTATCTAAGCACCCCTAATTACATATCAGTGGTATTAACGACTTCAATATTTCAAATAACAATTCTTATGCTAGATATTTACAGGGTCACAAAACTAATATTTTACGATCCAAAACTCTCGGGGCTCCATCGCGCCGGAGCACTTTAGTTACATCCCCGAGAGCACATGCCGTGATACGTCAACCTAACTAACTAAAACAACTCAAAAACCTAAATAACACTAATTTACCAAGATTTTCGTTAATGTATTTCAAATACGTCCTCTCAGTTGACTAGACTATAACGAACTAAAGTTGATATGTCAAAAAACATAACCTCAATCGTACGCACATGTGCGCGCAACAATTCCGACATCAAACTGCCGTCAATTTCGCGATTTTCAGTTTTGTGTCACCTTCCGACCAAAGGCAAAATTGGCGGCAGCGGTGGGCAGTTACTTTTATGATCTGTGCCAGTAATTTCATTAGTTGGTTGATGTCAAGTTCAGATCGTAATAATAAATGCTCCATAATGGAATTTAATACTAGTAAAGTACGGTAATGGTTTTTATAGATATTGTTACATGAGGCACTGACCTTACTCTGTATTACAGGGGTATTTGTCTACTGAACACTCATCGTTTATTTACTACAAGACTCTATAATACTCTTATGGTAGTTTCGAAAAAGCACTTTTTCAGACCAAATTTGTTTCAAATGACGCCTTCAAGCAAAATATTAGTAGTAATCGTTGTTATTATTATTATTTGTTTAAATATAAACAGCTACACTTTTGTACCATGGATTGCCATGCTCGGTTGAAGAAAATAACACCTAAGTTGCAATTTAAAAATCTTGATCACTACAAATATTTCACCGCAGACAACAGTGACATAAAAAAATCAACAGTCAAATAGAAAAGGCGGGAAAACTGACAGATCTAAATAAGTGCCCTTACATATGCTATTAATACGTTCGGATTAACAAAATCTAGTGCATCCCAGTTTAATGGGATATCTTAAAGGAACAAACAAACAATTACATAATGGGTGACTAATTTTTCAGTCTATCATTTATCAAGGAAGACGTGTCAGTAATATTGACGATAAGATACAAATTGGTTCATTACAAAATACTTAATTTACTTTGTACTACTACAGAAGGGGGCCTCTATTATTTCGTTTCTCGTATTACAATAACATCTAAAATACACTACGGATGAGCTAATCCGATCGATCGCGTGTTGCGAGACCACCATCACATGTCGAGTATTCCAACGGGATAAATAAAATTGTACAAAAAATATTGTCTCCATTTCCAAAATTTCTAATCTTTGGTCCGTTTTCTACTTCTAAGAAACATCTAGCATTTCATCGACAAAGCAATTTCTCTTTTTTTTTTTCAATTAATCATTTATTTAATGAAAAAAAACGAAAACGTAAAACCAAACACGCGAACTATTAAGGCACAACGCTGTGTCTCAGGGGGTTTCATTGTTGATATGCCTTTTTCAATCTAAAACTCTCAACTACTTCCATACTACGGTCCACTACGGATTCGAAATATACAATTCTCTCAAGCCAGCTCCCAATACTCGTTTCAAAAAAATCACAATCTCATCAAATCTTCATCTAAATACTCGGAAGTTTACTTATAAACCCAGCACCCATGTCCATCGCTATAATCTACTTAACTATATACTGGGATGCACTTCACTAAAACTTTACCTACGGGAAATAATAAAAAAAAGCAGCGATGAGAGACAATACTGATTAATGGATAAAAATCGAAATGAGTAGGATGTAAACATGCCTCTCGTATTATACAAAGCGACTCGACAAAAATCAGGCTACGTCCGTACCCTTCCACCGCCTCTGTAAGACTGAAAGTGCTCTCAGTATTGTCTCACCACAGTTTAAATATAGAATTCTTCTTTCTTCGATCCACCCGCAGCGGCGCTCGGCCTCCCGCGACCATGCGCGCCCGTCTCCTCCGTCACGTCGCCATCATGCATCTATTTCCAAATAGGGTCTGATACTCCTCAAACTATCCACAAAATTACTATAGTCTACCAAAAATCTGGGTATCCCTCAAAACTAACTAATAAAGAAAAACTGGCGCCCGACTTGGGACCGGAAGCTCATTCTAATCTACATCGTCAACTGGATTAAAAATGTTTCGAATCTAATGTAAGTAACAATATAATAATAATGTAAGGTAAAAAGCGATAAATGAAAGATCAGCTGTGTTTTGTGTCACCATTTATTTCTAAATCTCGACTAAGTGAAGATGAACCATATATAATTTTTATTTGCAGGCTAAAGGAGGCGCGCGACCTGCACTACAGCGTCCACTAGCTAAGGGCCAGTTAGCGGCCCAACTTCTATTGGCTAATTTCTAAAAAAAAAACGCCCCTTTTGTCAAAAAACCACAGGAATCTCGAGTACTTCATACAAAAAAGGCGTGTTAGTACGAACTTACAGGTCTACATATTATTGCCGGATGACTATTACAAAACATTCATTATATATATGTGTATATGTATGTATATATATATATTTGCGACAGAAGCTGCAGGGAAGTTTCTTTAGCATAGACTTGTAGAAAAAAATCTTATTTATTTATTAACAGTTCAAACAAATTTGTAATTTAGTTTTATAATCCCCGGCGACCACAATTATATCATTTTTATAATTTTATAATCAACTAATTACTACCGTGACTTGTGTAAGGTGGAAAATACACAGAATTAAAAAAAAACAGCGGCCATATTTGTTTAACGTCAAACGTTTGCCGCCAAATGTACATTGGATGTGCCAGCTTATTTTTAATTAAGGCAACACGCGTATTATATGCCAGCAACGACGCAATAGATTCGAAAGTTTTGTAAGAACTGCTTTAAGACACCCAATAGATTTCTATATAGTCTATGCTCGGGAAACACGAACTGACGCACTTAATAAAATATACGCTACATCTACAAAACCCAAACCCATAACTACGGGTATTCCCTTATTATACAGAGAAAAAATACCCTCTTAAATATTGCACAATAATCACCTATAGCGATTCGTGTGGGTAAAAAAAATACAGCCCATAACTACATTTCTATTAATTCGTTTTTCGATAAATAAATTAAATCTACCAAGTAAAAATGCAAATACAACCAAAATGGACAAAAAATGGAATGTCAAGTACAGCCTCTATTATTTAAATTTAGCTTCGTAGGTAGGCACTCCTCGTGTGTCGCTCATATATTTCGAAAAAACCCTATTTTGCAAAAATTCAACCAAAATACAATCGAAATACAAACAACACTTAATCCTCTCAACAATATTTGACACATTTCAGATGAGAAACTTATGAAACAAACGCGATTAACAAAATAATATATAAGTGACTAAAACCAGAAGTCCACATTCTTATGAGACGCCATCTAAACTTTTCTCCTTTTCAAATACATTAAACAAATCTAGCAATAACATTGTCAATATGCCGCCATTTGCATTTGCGTTCGGATACACGTACTGTGAGAGAACAACTAGGCCATTACACATATATATATTTTTTAACTAGCAAAAAATTATTCGTTGCCGGCGGGCAGTATTTAAAAACCACAGACAACACATAACGCACTTACTCACTACACTCTCACAGTACGAACTTTTTTTTCAATGTAGCGGCAAAGGAAACTCGGCCGCACGCCTCAAGCGGCGGCGCATCGTAGCGCCCTACGTTTTTTTTTAAACAAGTCAATCACATACACTTATCAAACAAGTGTCCGTATTTATAACGATTCAAAATACATATTATTATATGAAGTCGCTAATGAATACACCGATTCCTATTATACAAAAATATGGCAATATTCCGTAATGTATGTTTGTAATAGTTAATTCTACCACGTACATAATGAGCGCGCGCTGCCTCGAGACAGTTTTCAGCCGAGCTCAACACGGGGCACATACAATATTTGATGTGAAACATCTATTGGCAACACCGACCTGTGACGGCGAGCGGCATGACGCTCCCTGTGCCGTCACGTTCCCCCTTCACTCTCTACCCCCTCGTGTACTTTATACTTAGCTTTCGTTTCACATCCGCCGGGCGTTCCAAGGTTGTTTTTTTATTCCTCAAATCGAGACGCCTCCTATATGCCTGTATCTCACGCAGCACGCGCGTGCGTTTATATTATATAAGTAATAATATAATTAATGTTTATTGCTTTCGATTAGTCATACTTAGTTCACTATTTAAATATTGGTATGTAAAACTTCAAAATCACTACACTACATCACTACACTAGCATCTGCCGTTACATTTAAAACACACAACAACAAAAAATTTGATTTTTTTCCTGCCCATTATCGTAACATACTTTATATTATACCCAATCCAAAAATTGTATATTAATCCATGTATATTTTATAACCTTAGTAATAATTAATTAAGAATATACTATTAACTTGTTTTTTTCCCGTTCACATTGGTCCAGTGTATCCTGGAGTCGCGAGAAGCAAGAAAATATCGAGCCATTTGCTCCGATGTCGTGTTATTCGTATGGCATACTATATGTGGTGGTGTATGGCACATCACTAATGCGTAAGCTATAGAAATAGAAATTCTACGTCTAGGCAAGAAGTATTGAGCAAGATTAAGACTCTGTATTTTTTTTAAAATAGAAATCCCTCCAAAAACAGCGCTTCGAACACTTTACAAAAAAAAAAGTATAACAATAATCAATAATGACTAGAGAGGAATGTATTTTTCTTCTTATGGCAACACAGAATCAATTTAGCGTCGTACGGTTGGCAATGTCTTCTTCCGTTATTATTTATTGTCTTGCACTTAAGCTACACGGGCGTGACGTGGCGGATAAAAGGAAAATTTGGCAAATCGCCAGCATCTCAGCTGACGCGCCGCCATCTTGTCGGCGAACTAACAGAACGCCGTTGCTAGACATACTACACTCAGATTATTATCATTCGAATACCGTTCACTGGCTGCTAGGAAACAATCGTAATTGAGCAAATCGAAAACTTTTGGCCACTCGTTTGGCAGTCTTTAGCAAATGTGATACAGGGAATCGGGAAGACTGTAGGTACTGTAACATTATTTTATTTATTCAAGCGAAGCGTCACTAATACGAGGTCTATACACTAGCTGTCTACGCTTTGTCAATATGAATATTCCCCTCAGAGCAGACCGCGTGCTTCGGGAGGAACACCTTAATAGCACGTATCACAACCAACGTGCGGCGAACGCCCGTTCAAAAACAATTGACAGAGAGAGAATTGGAAGATACATGTATTTTTGTATTCTTTTTCAACGTGTTTCTTTGTATATTTTTCTCGTTTCACGTACAAGTGCCATGCCAACCATGCCTTACATCCTACGCACATTGCAGAGTCGCGAAGTCCGACGAGTGTTAGTCACGAATTCTCAAGACGCATAACTACACTGTAATACATATGTATATATAGTTATTATGTATAAATATAGATATACGCATGCCATATTAGCGTACTACGTCGACTTACCATACCGCCATCAGCACACCCGTCCCCACCGCAGAGGTTTTGGCGCCCAACGTGGTGCGAACCGTTTCGTTCGCGCAAATATAAACCAGCTCACTCCGCCACACGCAAATCAATCTAATCTAATCAATTAATCAACGTGCACGCTAAGCTATGAAGGATCTCTGTGAGGTAGCAAACCACACCCCGCGCGCCCCGCGGTCACTACCACCCCACGCGAAATAAAACACATTTCTTGTTCTAATATTATCCATGTAATGACACATTGGGGTATCTAGGTGCTCCATTACATACATATGTACGGGCAGAGAGAGAATTAAAAAGAAAAAAAAACTAAAACCACTAAATACAACACTACTTTCTAACTTACGGCCGACGCGAGCTGTCGCAAACAAGACAAAACTTCAATCGGTTGATAAGACAGCGTGCGTCGGCGTTGCGTTATCAAAACAACTAATAATACACTGTGGTTTAAAATATATATAAATATATATGTATATAGATGATATTGTTAGCTCATCCCGAGGCCCTTCGACCGCGGGCAGTCTCCGGTACTCGGAAGCGAGATATACATAGGGGTATATGAAAAAAATAATTAAGTACATAGTCAAAATCTAAAAGGGCGCCCCAACAACCGCTTCCATCTATAACTTTGGCAAGACACCAAGCGGCGGCCCCGTGGACAATCCAACAGTGTAAGAACATCACAATCAATAATATTAATATTATTATCTCAACCGTCTAATACTGAAAATTTCAGGAAAAAATGCTAATATACAAAAGTGTGGTTATCGTATGGGGCGAGGCGGTCGACGCTTTGCGTGTCAAAATGCCAATTTGAAAATGGAAAGTCGCTGTTTTTTTTTTCGACGAGCCTTGAAATCCTAGCTTTCGGCCGTGTACAATTTGAGTACATACACGTATCTGTGCAATTTAATGTTGGATAGAAAAAAAAACACAAATGTGCAGCCGTTGTTCATGTATTTTTGACGCGCAAAACGGGACAATCGCTAGTAATCTCAGGAGGTTTCTAGCCTACTTATATTAAGAATACTGCTAATAATAATAATAATAAGGGTAAGTGTTTACATGTGAAATAGCATTCAGTGGGTCTGGCGCGTGGAAAGTGCAAGGAGACGAACGTGACACGATTTGAAAGCGCATAAAATTGTCATCGTATAAAATAAAATGGCAACACTCGTCTTCGGAGAGGGTATTTCGAGAATGTCATTACTTTGTATGAAATTAAAAAACCGGACCAAAATGTATAAGACTAAAGTGTATGGTTTTATTTTCTGTGTACAATGGTATTTCATAATTGAAGATATTTTCAAATTCAAATCAAGTTATATAGGTCACGGACAACTGTTATTTCATTAGCACGGTCATAATTTTTATTGTCTGCCTCTTTACAGTTGTCTATGGCGTAGATTCTAGCGGACGTCAAAAGACACTTTCCGTCTCCGCACAAATGTGCCTAAGGTCTACCGCATCCGGTTCGCACACCGCGCCAACCGTAGACAATACGAAACATCGCGAAGTGTTCGAAAATTAAATTAAACCCACCGCCGTTCCCAGCCGTCTGAGGTATACTTGAGAAGGTTAAGGATACTATTTTATTGTCTTCTATTTTTTTGTTATAATGCTTCAGAGGAAGAGACTTTGTATATTTAATTTTTAATTCTCATTGAAAGTGAATTTTACGCTTTTACGAGAGTAAACTCTTTAAACCTATACGGTGAAAGACATTCATCATAACGTCAAAGACAATAGAACACGATCACAGCTCTCCACACGCCAGAGCGACAAGGTCGAGTGCGCCGGCCCGCGGAGCGCCCGCGGCCCGGCGAAGCTTCCGCATGCATACAGCACTACGCTGGCCGCCCGGCTCTGCTCGGCACTTACGACACCGTAAAGACAATGGGGAATCCCCGCTCGCGCCACTAAGTACATTATTGTCAGACTGACACGGGCTCGCTGGTTGATTCGAGTTTTGCACTGTGGCAACATTGATATGTAACGCGAGTTCCGGCTAGTGGACATTCTCTATGACGGATCCGGATGAACAGTAGAGGAGTGACAGTGAGTTTAGAGTATGGAGAGTCAGCGCAATATTCACACTAACAGTCGCTACAGGCCTTTTTAAGTCGGTCGCAGATGTCATTTGTGACTGCTGCCTGCTCGTTCGCTCTTCAAACAGAAAAATAAATCTATGGTCCATCCACGGTCAGACTACTGAAGATAGCGTCGTTATGCCATTTTCTTTCAATTTTCTCAACACCCGTCATGTGTACAGTTACGTCGGTGAGAATCGTACCGGTGATTGAGATTGAGATGTGTACGTTTCAAGAGGACGAGTCAATCTCACTCTCACTCTCCCCCTCTCTCTCACCGAATGTCCACTGCCGGCCGCTCGACAATTAGCGAGATGCATCTATTCGTACGACATCGCAATCCCCTCCACAACTGGAGCCCTGGGGGGAAGGGTGACATTGCAACATGCGTGTCACTTATTACAGTAATTATTATTCATCTATGTATGTATGTATGTATGTCACTTTTTTGTTAAGTACTTCGTGGCGGGGACTAGGTCCCCGGCTAAAGATTCCGACTTAAACCTAGGAATTGCACAAACACAACCATTTATCGTCTTTTTCCTCGTGTTTTATTAATAATTTTTAATATTATCATTATAGTAATTAATTTAAATATAAGTATATTAATAATACTTTTAGAAATCACAGAGTTAAAAATTTCGAGTATTGCTTGAGAGATATTTTTACTTAACAACTACTGCAGAGTACGCGGCAAAATAAAAAAAAAAAAATTAAGTACGATTTTTTTAAGCACTCTTATTGGAAATCTACATCGCTAATGATAATAACTAATAGGAGGGTAGAATTAGCTTAATGTTGCCAGTACAAGTGTAAAATCGAAAATCAAATTAAAAAATATATAATCTGTGGCGGTCCAACAATTCGAATTCCATATCGGATTAGGCAGAATTTAAAAAAAAGAGTCACACAATTCACCACAGCCGTTCGAAGATGGATTTGAAAAATTTTGATGAAAAAATTTTGCGTTCGACCAAAAAACCGGCAATTTACAAATGACGATTAACAAGCAAACAAGCCCTTAATCTTACGAAACTTGTACAACGACATACCAAATATCGAACTACCTTCACAAATTGTAAAAAAAATCTTACCTTCCGGCGTAGAATAGTTTTTAAAAAATATTTTTGTACACAAGTATACAACAGCGTATTGATAAATTCAAATATATATGTAGGTATGATGTAGATATATAAATATGCACAGTCAATAGACAACGTAATCGTAAGCCCAAACCGATATTAACACTAGGAAATACAATACAATACGAAACTGACATACATATAAAAATTTGGCGCCCAACGCGCGGGGCCGGGGCGAGCAAAGTCGGGCGGCGGCACTCTATAGCGGCTTAATACTTAGCTTATTGTCTCAAGACACTCCTTTGATGTTAGTTTGCATTCCCTGACAACTGCCAACTAATTCTTTTCAAATAAAAAAAAACGTACTCACTAATACCGCGGCCGGGTGTGCGTGCGAACCATGCGGCGGTGGAAAGAGATAGATATATATATATATGTGTATATACTATATTCAAGTTTGTATACCTTCAAACGCATTTTACAATCTAAGCAACAACCACACGAGGGAGAACAATATACGCACGCGGCAAACTGCACTCTATGGCCATCGGAATACGATCTAAAATGGCGTTCACGAAAAACAAGTATCGCGGCTACCGCATGGTCCCACAACTCGAACGGCCATTGGATTTCGTCAGCCGTAATAGCCTCTCAGTGTCACAAACGAATCACCAACTCGCAAATCGAAACCCAACACTACGATTGCGTAAAATTGAAAATGCGACTACAATAAATTATCAATGATACAAATACAATCCAAACAGATAGAGCGCTGCACAAATCAAAAGTCTACTGCAGCACACGCCCGCACGCGACACCGAAGTAGCGTCGCGTTTTAAAACGAAAAAAAAAACAAAAAAAAATGAAAAAAAAACAAAAAAAAATTTTTTTCGCGACAGAAAATCCAATCGCCGTTCGCGTCACCGGGCGCGCGCGTAATCTACGCTCACATACAAAATACAGCACACATACATTAGAGGGCACGGCGTCGCGTCACCGTCGTTTCGAGGACGACGGAGGAGATATGTGTGTGTGTTAGAATTTATTCACGTGTGTGTGTGTGTGTGTGTGAGGCTGTGAGCGGCGTGCGTCGCCGGCGTGACGTCATCGGCGCGTCGTAAGCGTACCGGTCAGGGTTGGCATCGTTTATACGGGAAAAATCTCTGAATCAAGAGGATGTTTACGGGTGCTTGAATATCCGTGCACTATAGGCGGTGGGAAGGAAGGGGGGGTTGGGGAGAGAAAGAGACGAGAAGAGGGAATGACCGATGCGTTGGAAAATTGTATTCGAAATTTGAACGGTTCGATGCGAGCGTTCCTTTTTCGAATTTCAACGCTCACAAGTCTGTTCGCGTCCAGTTATCTATGCTATACCTAGATGGGTAAGAAATGCATTTTAAACACGTATGATTGTGAGATGAACAACACGAATATTATGGGAACTCGGACCGAGATGGACCGGTGAAGCGGTGGTCGACCCTGGCGGCGATATATGTATTGAGGGTGCGGGGTGGAGGGTAGGGGAGGGGGTAAATGTAATTTATATTCGCCCACTCGTCTTCTACAAGTGGGTCGTCAGCGTCAAATTAATCTCAAAAAATACTTTATTACATCTACTAGTTTTGCTCCTGTTATTGTATCGAATGTTTGCCGAATTGTTATTTAGAAGAGTGCTGGGTGTTTGTTACGCCGGCTTCTCGCCCGGTCTACTATACGTGACAGCGTTGTGGGGTCGGGGGTTGTCGGTGGGTCAGTTTTGGGGGTCTATTTTACATCATTGTTACAAGGCGCGTTGTTAAATATAGCAAAAAACTGGGTATGTGAATGTTTCAAAAAATCACGTCGGCAAAATTGAGTCATGAGTCATGGCAACACTGGGTTTATTATCAATAACAAACGACCATAGACAAGAGAACGTGGCCGACGAAACAATATTACACGCAAAAAAATAAAAACAAATCACAAGTCACTTCGATACGCTTACGACGTGCATTGAGCGACTGAGAGAGGGGAAGGGAGAAAGAGACAAAAAAAATCAGTACGAAAATTGCAAGGACGCTGTTTTTGGCACAATTTAGTCTTGCAACTGGTTTAAAAACAACAAAAATGGCACGAAACTCTACAATACTGATTCGAGAATGTTCTAGAATGTGCTCGCGGAAGCACAGATCAAACGGAACACGCGTAGAACCGACGGAGGGGCGAAGGGCAGGGGCTAACAAGGCGTCACTCGGCGTCCGCAGACCGCTCATAGTATTGTAATATCTTTACTTTTTTTAAAAATTATCATTAAATAATGTATATGTGTTTAAAAAAAATTAACAGAGCTTCAATGAGATTCACGTCACTCTCGTAGAGTATTAAATTAATCAATAAGTATAATTATATCAATACCATATTATATTGCCAACGTTCGTGCATCTCTACACTACAATATCTTACTATTACAAAATCCAAGACAAATCATAGTAGCAGCAGTTATTTATAATAATAATAGTAATAATAATAATGAGAAATTAGTTAAGTTTTTTTTTTCATTAAGTTCAAACTAAATTATCTGAGATCTTCGCCTTATAAACTCTAAAAAAATAATATGAAATGCGTATCTTTGCTTCGGGTCCCGCGGCTGCGGCGGGCCGCGGGTGTATTGCTTGTCGAGGAAAGAGAGAGAGAGAATGAAAAAAAAAAACAAAAAAAAAACATACCGTTGACTTAACCTACAGTCGACGAGCGGATACGGCCTAAATCAACGTATCAAACGTATCCATCTAACACTGATCGAATACTGATCGAGTAGCATATGCGACGCGGCAAGACGGGCCGGCTCCGGATCCGAAACGGAA
This sequence comes from Aspitha aspitha aspitha, assembly GCA_018246895.1. Lineage (NCBI taxonomy): Eukaryota > Metazoa > Arthropoda > Insecta > Lepidoptera > Hesperiidae > Aspitha > Aspitha aspitha. The sequence continues at coordinate 16,267 of DWGJ01001549.1, forward strand.
CGGAACAAAAAAAAAATGAAAAAAAAAAATCGTGCGTAGGAACTGTTGGAAACGAAACTGATCATCGAAAAGCTGCGAGCGTCACGGCGCGCCGCGCGACGGTCGCGTCGGCGTCGTAGCGCGCTCAGATGTACATCGGCAGGCCGTACATCGCGCCCCAATCGACGCCCTGGAACGAGGACATGTCGACGCCGGCCAGCGAGTACGCCGCGCCGAACTGCGGCAGCGCGGGCTGCGGCGCGGGCGCCGGCGGCGCGACGAGCGCGGTCGCGGCCGTCGCGGCGGCGGCGGGCAGCGCGTACGGCGCGTATCTGTAGGCGTGCGCGCCGACCGCCGCCGGCACCGCGCCGACGCCGCCCGCCGCCGCGTATACGAGGCCGCGGCCGGGGCGCAGCACGAGCCGCTTGCCGAGCGCGAGCGGCGCGGCGGCGACCGCCTCCTTCGGCTGGGCGCGCTTGCACTCCACCTTCTTGTTCTTGATCGTGTGGAAGTGTATGTCGCACACGCGCTCCACCGCGTCCTCCGAGTGGAAGGTGACGAAGCCGAAGCCGCGGTGGCGCTTCGTCTGCTGGTCCATCAGCATCACGGCGTCCTCGACGAGGCCGAACTGGGTGAAGTAGGCGCGCACCTCGTCCGCGGACGTGTCCTGCCCGACGCCGCCGACGAATATCTTCTTGGTCTTGGCGGGGCGCGGCGCGGACTTGGGCGTCGCGTGCTTCGGGTCGATCCGCTTGCCGTCGAGCGTGTGCACGGGCATCGCGAGCACCTTGTCCACGGACGCCGCCTCCTGGAACGTGATGAAGCCGAAGCCGCGCGAGCGCTGCGCGCGGCCCACGCTCAATACACGAACTAGCATACAACTCGAAACACATGATCAATTAAATGCTCTCAAAGGATAAGTTACATGTAAGTGTTCACATTCTTTTGTATATTCGGTATATTTTTATACAATATCCTTTTAAAACATTTGGTAAATAACATTATATAATTTTCATCCAATCATTGGTATGTCACAAGCTAACAAGCAATAAAAACACGTCCTTTAATATATTTACATTTAAATCTATCGCCGTAATTTAATAACAGTTACAATAGTATCGATATTCTTGTATTATCATACATTTGGTACCGCCAACTTTTTTACGGTTTACAGAAGGAGACATTTTGGCCAACGTTTGGATCAAAATCGAGAAACAAAAGGGCAATCAATGTTATCGATTAATATTAGATGTGACCACACTACTGTATCGTACCAACCTTACACAAGAATTAAAGTAAAACCTAAATATTAAATGTTATATATACCTAAATGTATAAGTTACTATAATAATCGAGTGATTCGTATCAAACATTACTTTGTTGCTTATTAATATTAAGTAATAATAATTATGCTATTGTGTGTGAAGGGTCGTCAATTATCGCTCATGCACGCGAACATGGCATTGATAAATTGTCTATGATCGATTTCATTTGCTTACTTTACATAGACAAAGTGTCTATGAAGATTATTTTTATTCGCCAATTTTGCGTTGGTGAATTGTATATGGCAATTTTTTCTTTAATATTATACAAGTGTCTTGAATGTAAAATACTGATTGCACTCCATAAACAATTGTAATGATCTACAACCTCAAATCGAGGATATTCTAGAGAGTCAATTTATATGCGCAACTCTTAATGACAACATATTTTAACTGTGGTTGTCTGAACAGATCAAACAAATCAAAGGCCAGCCAGCCAGAAGTTATCTGTTCTTAAAGCAAAATGGCCGCCATTCGCTCTGGCCGGTTGGGAATGTTGCAATTAAAAAAAAAGGCTGTCACACATCACAGCTAATAGTAGGACAATGGGTCGATAATATTGCAGAATTTTGGGGGCAAATTCGCGTGCAAATTGTTCATATCACAAATCGATTGGAAATCAAGAATTATTAATTGCATGGGGTTCCATTGTCCAATATTGCCAAGACCCCTTTCCTGAACGACTGCATCGATGCCGTCAAGTGTTGCCGCACCGTTGACCATGTCTTATGGCAACATTTTTATTATGTATAGCTATACAGTTGTATATGAAGATTTATTTAAACGTATTATGGAAAAAAAACTGTCTTTTATTACTCTTCTTTATAATAATGAAGGTGAAAGATATTAGCAGTAACATTGTTTCAAAACCACGGTCCAAACAAGCAAGTATATGAGAGACCCTTAAATCTAACTATAGTCAGGAGCTTTAGTTCCATTCATCTTGCCAATCTATACATTCTAATAACTTACTTTCAAACTAATTTATTCCGTAAAAATTTTAACTATAATAACATACTCCATTAGGTAAATACCTGAAAATAGCTATCAACTAATTAGTGTAAACTCTCGAAGGTTCAAAGGTCTGATCAATGTTGCCATGTTACACTCCGCAAACACTACCAAGAACTCAACGGAAATTAGTTAAAAAAAATCTACCAAACGATTTTTGTTAATTCAATTTCTCAGCATGGCAACACTATCATTAAAGGGATGGTCTACCATAGAAGTGGGTTAGAAGACGATCGAAGACAGAGCAGTTACTCGGTTAAGACAAGTATACCTAACTAACTATTTGTGTTAGTGGTCACTAGCATGCCTTGTCTATTGATCATAGTTTTAGTGTATCTCTCCTACATTATAAATAGTCAAGTCAACCATAGCCCAACTATAATAATACAGTTAATTGCGCTGCGTATAAAAATGTTAACCGAAATAATTATAACTATAATAAATAAAAAATTCCCCAGCACAAAAGTTATGCACGAAATTTGAAAGCAAATATAATGAGGGTAGGACATTAGTGTACAGTGCTGCCATCTTTGATTAAAACAAAAGCATCCCTCTACATTCTCCTGACTAGGAGAAATATGACACAATTTATTCTACCAGGTGGATGAGGGTAAAAAGATAAATAATTTCGTCATTTAAGACAAATAGGAAATAAATTAGTAAATAGTAAATAACCGGGGACAATTTCACACACGGCTGTCTGATCCCAAATTAGGCAATTTAATGCCTGTAAACACAATAAAACATAATGTTTAAAAATGGAATGCAACGCTGA
>DWGJ01001550.1:0-19341 GCA_018246895.1 Aspitha aspitha aspitha
TTCACCTTAGACTGCATCTCACTTACCATCAGGTGAGCTCGCAGTCAAACGCAAGCCTATTATACAATAAAAAAAAAAAACAAAAAAGGCCACTCAACGGTTGCGGGATCTTTCTTTAACTGAAGGACAGTCAGTAAAGGAATTTATCAACACCTTGTTTTTTCCTAATTGAGACGCGCTAAGAGCGATATCTCCGTGTACCCGGTTTAACTGGGGCGGCGGCGGCGGCGGCGCGCTTGGCGGGCAGCTCGCTGGCCAGCAGCTCGTGGTCGCCGTCGCGCCGCAGGCGGCACTGCTGCACCACGGGGTCGCGGAGCAGCTTCTGCAGCACTTCCACATGTTTGCTTTCCACCAAGTATCTGGACAATATACGGTATTGTTACTTTAGAAAGTCCTGCTGATCGATGGAAATACGCTTTCGTTATTACTGTTTAGTTGCCGATACTATTGCTGTCATTATTTTGAGCACCTCTAATATTGCTTCGCATTACATTTATGAACTATAAAATAAAACTGAACATTAATGCTTAGTGCATAAGTACATATTTTGGCTACACTTGTACAGTGATATTGTGTAATCATCCAAGGGATTTATGCTACCTGCCTTGACATTTTATGAAAATTTCAGTAATACAGAGCAATCGCTTGGATACAAATAGCTTTAGTAATATTAAAAGACAGGATTGAGGCTGGGATCACATGAGTAGCTCTTGTTGCTAATTTGTTTATGTGGTAATGATTAATACCTTAGTATAGGGTGGTTTATTGGCCTGTATGCTGTGATATATTAAAGACACAGTATTGATTAGAATTTGTTTGTGTGGTGTGGATATTAGTAGCACAGCAGTAAATAATCATGTGGAAGATCATAAGTATATTTAACAAGATTCTGTATTGATAGTTCATTATATTTGAAAAATCAATACATTTTTATAAAGCTTACCTGTTATGTTTCAGAACAAGTTTCACTTTTCCATATGACAATGTACAGAGCTGTATGAACTGTATAATACCGGTGGGCACAGCACATTTACTCAGCCTCTGCAAATACTCTATAATGTCATTTGTTTGCAGGCCCACTGATACTGCAGCATATAAACTGTACGCTGTCAATTTGTACTCATGTATATGTTGTGGTCTGCAACAACATATTTTACGTTTTAAATTTCATATTCTAATTAAACTTTTTTTATTACGATTTCGAAAAATTTTCATCTCATTTAAAATAATGGCCATCTAATGTTATAGTCAATAAAACTTTGACTACAGTTCATGCTCAATGGAAATACAAGAATGTCAACATTATTATTAGTACCTATACTAGTGGACCTCACCACATGTTGCCGTGGTTATACATGTCAAAACATATATGACAAATATTGTACGTTCAGAAATTTATTTTATGTAAAAATTTATTGACAAATGACATTTATTTTATTTTTTTTACAAAAAGTATCCTATTTTTTAAGTTGGATGAAATAATAGATATGTACAAAATTTCATTGAAATCGGTTCAGTGGTTTCGGAGATTATCGCAAACGTGACACGGGATGTAAGCCCCAAGTCATATACATATGTGCATTATCAAGTATTACACCGGGAGTTGCTTTTAATATCTAAAGTATATTTATGTTATTTTTAGTCTGGATAATAAACAAGGATAATTTCAATTTTAATGTCTAATATTTGTAAGGCCTAAAGGGCAAATTATAGTTTGATCTAAAAATTCTGTAAAATCTTTATTATACCGATATTTGTACAATTAGTAAAGTAAGCCATTTATGAGATATTTTTAAGCGAAAAATGACAAAATGGTGAATTGTGAGGTAGGAGGTGTTTCTTATACTGAAGAAACTTGCTAACCACATACCTGCAAACTGGTTCAGCGATGGCAATTAAAAAATCATGTGCATGTTTGTAAACAGGTGAAAATGCTTCTAGAAATATATGTCCGTTTGGTGCAACCCACAGTGGACGACTGGCATTATCTGGTTTTAATTCCATTTGACTTCTATAATGGATTGTAAAAAGATACAACGGTCATTATTTATAACTGTACATTATGAATAAAAATCTTTACATTCAACTTTTGATATGGCACTATTAACATGTCTTTAAATCATATATTAGGAACCAGCTGGCGCCAAGGTGTTACCGGGGTAAATTTCGAATTTCGGGATAAATAAATATGCATATATGTTGCCCTATAACCTCCGCTATCTTCCAATGCCTTCATGGTTAAACCTTCATGAATATGACGCTGTAAAATCTCATTTAACTCAGTTTTTGGCTGAAAGGATCAGACTTTCTACGAACGCGGAACTTTTAAATTGTCAGAGATGATAAAAAGACATCCAACGACATGGAAAATACATAATAAATTAAAGTTCATTCCTAGTAAAAAAAACTCATTAATGTCATGGAACAAAATCGGCAATTACTTAGTTGCCAACCCAATAATTGCTAAATTGTTGCCCGTACCCATAAGCCAGGTATAGTTAGACTTAGGACGGGAGAGATTCTATTGAAGAGTGAATAAGCATCTGCAATTTTTCTACAATTAAGAAATAACTGTGATTCTTTTTTTTTATTCACATAGTTAAGTCAAAGGGGTTTTTGAAAATTACATTACTTGTACTATATATCATATACCATCAATGCCATTACAGATATTAAGCTGAAAAGAACAGATACTACACTTTGATCTTAGCCAAAAGGCCGAGAAGCGATTACAAATGTAGCCTTTTCTATCCTGACGTGTAATAGTAACATTTTAAATTGAGATATAAAAAAACACTTCATTTCATAAAGTAATCATATTAATGTTTTAGATTTAGGTCAATCATTTTTGAAACAGTTAAGATAATCTTTATACTTTACCTATAATCTTTGGCACCGAATTCATCTTCTGGCACTTGATCATTCTTCTCGGCATCTTGCATAGCCGCTCCCGGTACGCCAGCATTCTCATTATTATCATCATCCACTAAATCTATGGTTAGATCTTCTTCTACTTTCTTTTTTTTCCCTGTCAAAATTAGTTCGTGAAAACAATCATGTGGTTCTTTTCATAACATCTTCAGTATAGAATCTATACTATAGATAATACATTCGTGTGAATATTGAATCTAAATAACATAATAACATAATTTATATAATAAAAGAAATATTTTAGACAGGTGTGACCTTTGTAGACTTTGTTTTGTCAAGTGCAGCGATAGTGGTTAGTACTTAGTACAACTACTTATTACTAGTAGTACTTAGTACAACTCCTGCTTGTTTTTAAGAAATAATTTAAATATCAATTAGAAAAACGTATTTTGTAGAACATACCTGATCTATCACTTCCACTCTTTGAATCGTATTTCTTGAACTTCTTTGGGGGACCCATCTTAATAGCTAAAATACAATAATTGTTTAAACATTAAATATAAATTAACTTAATGAAGACACATTACACCAAAAATTATAACAAATTACTAGTTTCTTTAATAACACTTACCTTAATAGATGTTATGAAGAGTCGTTTTGAACTTGAGTGTTAAAACCTACAACGATGCAGTAACTCGCATTAGGCATTCTAAGCTTCAATGCGCATTTCAATGAAATAATTTTGCTAACAGTGGCAATGGCAACTGGCAATATCTGTCATGTGTCAATGTCAAGTATAGCATTCTGTTGAATAGATATCTAGCAAGAGTTTTAACAACTTTAGATTCCGTCTACTTGCCATGATTGTTGTTGTCTCATATTCTTACTAGTGTTTCCTCATTCAACTATTTCAATGATTTTTATTACATTTAGCAACTATTTAAAGCAAAATATGATATGGCTTCAAAAACAAAAGATAACACTGATTTTAAAAATTAAAATTAATCTAACAAAATATTGTACTATCCGATTTACAAAACGAGGCGCGTTTAATCTCAGCACTTGCTAGTCAATAATTGTATTTTTATTTGATTATAGTTCATCCATACTAATAAAAGAAATGTAAAAGTGTGTTTGTTTGTTTATTTTGCTTTCACCTCAAAACGTGCAACGGATACTTGCAGTGCTAGAGGCCACTTTTCGCGGAAAAATGTCTTATTTCTACGGAAGACAAGTCTTAATCAAATCAGCGCAATAGATGGCGTTACAGGTGCAACAAAGGCAATGTTAACCGATTCGCTGCTAATGGCACCACAGGCGTGACATCAAAATTTTTACTCGACTGCGTAAGGGGGTAATGTTTTTTGCGCGTATGTATGTATATATGTATATCCATGTTATTTTATGTAATCCCAGTTGTTCCTTTTCGAATATCTTCCACTTTTACGCTTCCGTGGCGGTATAATATATATTTTCTATATTTTTACATATTTATACTAGTTTTTTTTACCAATTCCTTGAATTCAACAAACTTAAACAAAAGTAATTAAACAACTTCACCAAAGGTTTACGTTTTACCAAAGGTTTGAAACATCTCAAAAAGCAAAGTCACCTTCCATTTCAGGAAAAACACGAAGTTCACCTTTGCAATGCAAACTAACATTAAAACATGATCTAAACCCAAAAAAAAGCAAAAAGAGCATGTGGTTATATGTAGATGGCTGATGACATAAAGCGCGTGCCATCAACTTCTATAGCCGTTGACACGCTAGTCGTGTCACAGAAAAATTGTTCATAGCCATGGCGAAAAGTTTTCGAAAATGGGCGCGCGCCGCAACGAATCGGTTGAAGCTGAAAGAAGGATATAAGAAACGAAACGATGGAGAAGAGTGAGAATGACATTATCATTACCTGAATAATATATATCATAACATCACTCCTTGTTCAAATTAAAAGTCAGAGTATAGTATAATTTTTTTCTCCATGCAGTTTGTCATAAAACGACGGAGAGATGATGCGAATATTTTGCTCTCTCTCCCACTCACGGGCCTTATGGGCGGTCATAGTGATGCCCATTATTGTTGTCGATAAGCGTTATCGATAGTGTATTTAGTTTGTATGTATACCGCACCGCCGCCGTGCACCTGCCTTCGATGACTCGTTAGTTTGTATTGATAATGGCGTTGCGCCTACGCAACATGCTCACCGCCTTAGCCGGCTTATCTTTTATGACGCAAACTGCATGGAGAAAAAAAATTATACTATACTCTGACTTTTACCAACAACAACAATTACAGTTACAATTGTATTGAAGAAAACTTTAGTAAGAAAATACCTGTTTTTAGAATGATAGATAAACTGAATAGTCTCTAATATACCTACAACAATTGCTTTTAATGAAAATGCCAATAACTTTATATCAAATTCTCTTTTAGCAAACAAATCTTCAAACTTTCACCTCATAGAATTGTATTGTATCTATACTAATATTATAAAGCTGAAAAGTTTGTTTGGTTGAAAGTACTGATCTCCAGAAGTACTAATTCGAATTGAAAAACTATTTTTGTGTCGAATAGTACATTTATCGAGGAAGGCTATGTAACATTATGCTATGGCTAATAGTAATGGAGCCGCAATGACAAATGTTGCAAAAACTGGAAAATATTGATTTCCACATGGGCGAAGCTGTGAGCACAGCTCGTTATATATAAAGTGGTTTACAGATACAAGCCATAATGTTATAAATGTGGTTAAGAGCATGCAAATGACTCTTGTACTGTTAATAGGGTTGGTTCTGGTTGACATGCATTTGAAAAACACTGTCAATTTCATACTTATTGGCTCAATGATTCCCTTTCTGGTCTGTGTAATATAGCTTTGATAAGTATAATGTACAATGTTTATTGTATTGCAAATGTATTATATTTACATTATTTATATCCACATATACAAATTATCTTTTTGTATACATGTGTTTTTATCCTGCTTTACTTGTATCAGCCCGCATCGTTAATGTGCAAAAAACTTTGCATATAACATATTATATTAATGAGTAGAAATATTACATTTATTTAAATCCATTTTTTTGTTTTAAACCTTTTCTTTGAATTTTTAAGTGTTCATTTTTTGATTGAGAATGTCATTTAATACAAAATATAGTTTTTGCTGTGTTTGGCTAAAATAGATTGTACAATACAAATACAAATAAAATACAATAAGACTTCTGTAGTTTGAAATAAAGAGTTTTGCCATATACTTAAAACATGTTTCAGCTTGTTAGGATACCGATAAATATAGTGAATATTTATATAATCAATCTTTTCTTTATATATATATAAAAATCCTGTGTCACGTGTCACGATGTTCGTTTGCGATAATCTCCAAAACTACTCAACAAGTTTCAATGACATTTTGTACATATCTCATGTTTGGTCCGACTTAAAAGATAGGATAGTTTTTATCTCGATTAAAGATCTCATTTAGTTAGAGGTAGTTTGTGTTTTTATAAATCGATAATTTTTTTAATTGCTAAATCAATGTTTTCTATAGGATAACGCTTATTCGGAGAAACATCGTACTACGGGATTTTTACGTGTATGAGTTAAAGTGATTATAACATTATTTTAATTAAACCAAGGCAAAACGTGGTCGGGTCTACTAGTCTTGATATAAAATTAACTCACCAATGAAGGTATATCTGCATCTTTTTAGGTATATAAGTAATTAACTTTCAAGTTTCAGTTTCAGATTACTCTAATATATACTATATATCTAGATATATTTTTTCACACTTCATTTATGTAATTAAAAATATATATTTAAAGGCAGGTGTAGGTTAAAGCAAAATAATGTTGAATTAATTACCTACCTAACTATAACCTCAAACGTTATGTCAAAGTGATTAAAGAAGTAAACAAAAAATATAAATAAGATGTATTTTTAACATATAATATTTCTCGCTTTGGATTCCTAATTTTTGGCCTTATGTTAACCTAATTATTATTTGCTTACATCAAAATTTTGGTTGATTAGTATTGATTGTTAAAGATTATTACCATAGTAATTTGAAATTATAGGGTTAACATATTAATATGCCCATTAATATGATATATCTATGCTAATATTATAAAGCTGAAGAGTTTGTTCGGTTGAACGCGCTAATCTCAGGAACTACTGGTTCGAATTGAAGTATTATTTTTGTACTGAATAGTCCATTTATTGACGAAGGCTATAGGGTATATAACATCACGCTATGACTAATAGGAGTGGAGCAGCAATGCCAAATGTCGCAAAAACGGGAAAATATTTCTGTTTTGAGAGCTTTCCTTGCGATCGCTGTGTAAACGATGAAAGTTACGCAAAAACTTGAAACATAAAAGTAAGAAAAAGACGGAATTATTTTCAGATGCATTCACATTTATAATATGGATTCAGAACTATCTTGGGTAATTTTTTTGTAAATGTAATTTAGGGTTGTGGGAAGTAATTAAACGGTGTAAACTTCTTTATTTCGTTGGATGTTAACAATATTAGTCCAGTATTTCCAGATTTATTCTTTTCAATTTGCATAAACTTTTTAAACATCGATGAGATTGATTTTGAAAATATTTTGTAGGTTTGGAGTTGATCAAATGAAATCACATGTTCATTATTGGTAGGTCATAATTTAATGCAGTTTCTTTTCAGTATTTAAATTTGGTTCTGCTTTTACTTATTTATGACAAATGGAATATTGATTGATATCTAGTTTAAATAACTATTCTGTGATACTATTTTAAACAACTTTTATATTTCATCAGCAATTTGTACAAGGACTATTTCTCCTACCACTTCTTAAAACACTATTACAATAATAAGGTACTAATATAATTAAAGTCACATTGTTTTGAAAAAGATCTCGCAGCTGTCTCGTTTTACTGCTGTATAGTTTCAGCTTAATTCACTTTGATTTTGCTTGATTTGATTTATTTGTCAATAATAATAATAGTATGAATCAATGTGTGACTCTTGTTATTCCTATATTAGCTGTTCAAGCTTATAATTACATTTTACCTTATATGTATATACGTAAGAACATAATTAAGAAAATACTTGTTTCTTATTTTATTTATCGATTTAAAACTTCAACAAATAAAAACTAATGTAAAATGCAGAATTGCTTATTCCTTGCCTATCCATATCGATGACACTAACGTTTACTTGAGAAGTTCATGTTTCACGATTCGACATGCGGGCCGGTGAGGCATCAGGTGCCTTCACAAAATTGCGTGATTAAATGTTCTCATGCTTACCAGCCATGTAGCTGACCACCATTCACCATTTTAAAATGGCAGCCAGCAGTGTGTTTGTTGTGTAATATTCTACGAGTAACTTTTAGTACTTTGTCTACGCTCCTAAGTAGTAACATAAACTTATTGCACAATATTACATTAGTTTCAAATGTAATATTATTAATTTGTCGATATAAATACAGTTTCAACCATTTCTGTGAAACAGAAAATAATACCAATTTTGTAAAAAAACATGCTGTGCCTAAAATTTTGTGCTTACTTTTTAAATGTAGAGACAATGTTATTTAATGAATTCGGTGTGAAACACTTGTGTCCGAAAATATGAGTAATGTTTGACTGAGTTTAAAAGTAAATAAAATTAATTGAGTTGTGTTCAATAACAGATAGCCAATTAGAATTTCAAATTAATACAATTTCCCATTTACAAAATCATGAATCATCTGTCAAGATAGTTCACAAACAAATAATGTGAAGAATAGCTGCTTTTAATACCAAAAACATGTAATGTTATTTTCAATTATAAATGATGTGACGTTGCCAGCGCAGGCCTAGCCGCCATATTAACCATTGGTCATTTCCACGCGCAACTCGCACGTGAGGAAAAGCGTTAATAAAAGCTGCAGATAGGTATTTTGGGAGGTGGTAGAACATGTATATGATTTGACCAAGGGTAGTATCACTGCCACCTACCTATGTTAACCGTCATGAAGTTGCTTTTAGTGTTTCGGTCGGAAGAGTGTGGCTGCCTGTCCACGTGTATGCTAGAGGCAACTATTTCAGCCTTGAGAGTAGCAACGCATCATCTGTGACCAACCTCTGATAGGGTGCATACTAACAAGTAGTAATTGAACTAATATTATTAAGTCTTATTCATGAAGTCCTATTACTAATGAATACTAATTTTTATTAAGACCCGTTACAGAGTTCACACTATCAGTCCCATTTCTATAGCCTTATTACAGGTTGGTTGCAGCTACTTTCTTTACATAACATTGTTACATCAAACCACCGTCCGATAACAAGTTCAACTCCGTAAATTTGTGAATCATGTAAATCCGCGCAGTTGAGTGGATCCGTGTACGCGATGTAGAAAAACTGATAATTGTACTCCGCCAGTAGATAGGTGCACTAGTGTTAGATGGGAAACCTAGAATATACAGATTTACGTTACTCCATGACCGAAATGAGCAGCAGACCCACTGCGTTTGATAGTATAATTAATGAAGTTTACCAATGAGGTCTTTTAATGATAAAAAGTTCCAAAGCTTAATAACGTTCCTGTACTAGTCTACATCGATACTGGAAGCCAAGTAAATAGTAAGTATCCGATATTAGATATCTAGTGCCCATTCTTTTAAAGTGAAACCTACAAATGTTATGTTTATAACTCAAGATCAAGATTTATTTGATTAATTAAGGAAATAGTACTCTGGCCACACAGTCAAAAAGGTAATTGGTATTTGACATAATTATTGTGCGCATGAATTTATCGGATTATGTGCTTATTATGCTAAGTAAATGTATGAGTGGGTCGTAATAGCCTGTCCTTTGACAATTTTAAAGAGAAACTCTTTCTAGGTAACTAGGTGGAAGGAATTGCAAATGATACCACGTTAATATTAGTCACGTACGTATTAATACTGTATCGTTTTGGCGCATCTTTTTGCGAACTTAAAACTGGCGCTTATGTCAAGGAGAGAAAATTACATCCGATTTCCTTGTGTAATGCGCATGGTGTACATATATAACATAGCACCGTTATTAGTATTAAGGGGTCAATGTTATAAGACCGATCCGTTTCCTAAGTCTTCTGTATCTAAGTTGAAACAAATTATCTATACACATAACAAAAATATTTAGCCTTATCGAGTATCCCGATCACTTTGTGACAGACTACAATTTTGGTGAAACATGGAAAATTGTAGGGAATTTTGTACAGACAAGCAGTAGATGCAAATGTTTCCTGGTCAATTTGTATGCGATATTAGTGTTCCGAGACGAAAATCTCAGTACCTATAATGCAGATGAAATAATGTCTTCAAATGAAATAAAATTTCACAAAAACGTGCTGATGTGTACAAATAGGGAGTGTCACTTGGACATAGCCCCTCTGAGCAGCGGAGCTAGGTTAAATACTAAGTTACATGAGTTGTTTTCGACACTTATTGCAATTGGACATGATAAGTATTGAAGTATTAAGGGTTACAAGAGCTTGCAGGTCTAAGTTGAGATATTAAAGTCTTATTAGAGTATAACCATAAGGTTGGATCATTCGGAGCCAGTGTTTCCAGGATGACCAAAAGTGATATCAGTACTAATTAATGGAAGGCTAACCGCTAACGATTCCTCATCGCCACATCCGCAGCCAGCCATTCTTCATATCACTCGACTGTCATTAAAAGAAATTGTCGTAACTGCCAGTTTTATTTTCACTTCTGTCACAAAATGTTTACTTGTGTCACATGAACAGGAATAAGATTTCAGCCTTAACAGACATATTTGCTTATAGACTAGTGACAAGTTATTGGTAATGTAGAAGAAAGCTACAGTAAAGCGATAGGCCTATATTGGAGTAATGAACCTTTATATGCTGATTATTATTGTTATACTGATTTAATATTTACATTAATTTCAGTAATGCAAATGAAAAAATTGAAAGTCAGGAAAAAGAATCGTGGCTTTGGAAAATAGATTGCTTAAATAAAATACATACATAGATTCATTTCTATTACTTAACATAAGGATTTTGTCAAGTCATTATAATTATCATTAATATATTTCTTTATCTGTACTATAATTGTGAGAACATAAAATTCTCACATGGACTAGATTGTTTTATATTTTTCCACACTTCGTGAATATGAATATTCGAATTTGCAAAAGGATGCTTATCCAGTCTTATAACATAAACAATAAATATGTCCTTAATTTAAAACTAATTCAACCAATATATCTCGTGAACAATGCCTATCTTCTAATCGACTATATCTGCATTGATCTATATAATAATTCACTCACTAATCAATTATTGTCAGCAAACAGTTTTGTTGTGGCAATATAATTAAACACAGTCAAATGATTGGTGAGTTCAATGGGCAGATAACCGAAAGCAAGTACAGTAAGTATCGAAAATATTTCAACATAAATATGGAATGTAGCAAACACTCAATTGTAATGACCTTTGTATTTTGGCATTTGGTCATTATTAATCTAATAGTAAATTAGAGACAATATTTACAATAAAATAGTAACTATGCTTTGTAAATTAATATTCCTTGCCATTACTGTACTGATATGCATTATTTTATACATCCTTATAAATAAATATAAAAGTTGTTTAAACACAGATTTACAGCTGCTGGATAAAAATAAAACTTTAAAAAAGGTTACTTTTACTTGAAACTATACATTGCGAGACCTCATTAGCTTAATATTGACTGACCTTTTCCATAATATACAATATCATTGGAGGTTACAATCGAAAGATTCATTAAATATTATATACTTTAATTGTTTCTATTTGAATTAATTTTACCTAAGACAACATACTTCAATGTAGACTTTATAGTGTTATTTTTTTATTTTATTTCAGTCTTAGTTTTTTGCGAAACTCAACGACAGTGCAAGGAACACGGACGCACACTCTATGCAACGCCATACACACCTATAACACAATAGCGGGCAGTGAAACCTCGTCTCATTTCATAATATTTCAATAGAAACAATTACTTCTAAGTCTAAACCGATTAAAGTATTAAGACTAGTTTTGCTCGAGGCAGTCGGTCGCTGCGCCGGCGCCGCCCACCCCCACGTCACTCACCGAACGGTCCACACTGTCACAACACGACCCTGTCGCACATATCACAAAGTACGCGTTCGCGCTCCGCGGCCGTGAGCGGCCACGAGTCCCAAATAAATAAATATCAAGTCTATAATACTTCGGGACGCGCGTGCACTTCGGCGAGTCTGATCGTCCCGATAATGGAATGTAAGCGTGATATGATAGAGAGGTGGTATGGCGCGGCGACGTCACGCATCGGGCGGCGGCGTGGGCGCTGCGCGGCGAGGCACCATCACGCAGGGCGGCGGCGCGCTGGCGGGCAGGAAGGGCGGCGGGGGTCGCGCGCCCATGCGCACCCACCAGCGAGTGGCCTTCTGCAGCAGCCCGTCCTTCTTGCCGCCCACCACCGCGCCCGCGCCCGCGCCAGCGCTCGCGCCGCGCCGCGGCGGCGCGTCCACTGCGCCCGCCCACTCGGGCACGTCGCTCACACACTTGTTCGGAGGTGGCTGGAAGGTGCTTCTCGTCAGCTCGGCTTGCTGAAATAGAGATGCTCCCAATGTATTTCAAATACGACTGTATGTGTATATGTACGATTTTATCGAAATTCGGTATAAAATAAATTCAGTCACCGACGTACGAATTTTGCGGACAGCAGGGCGGGCGCGCCTGCGGCGGGGTTAACGCAGACGTGTTCTCGAAACCAAGGGACAGATCGCGCGGCGCTATAGCGGCGTAGTGTTGTGTTCGTACTTGTGTCGCCGAGATATTTGTTTTTATTCGCGAACGAAAGGTCTGAAGGTCTGAACAACAGCGGCAACATCTTTTTGATTCAAATTTATTTTTAACACGCGATTTATTGTGGGCAAATAAAGTGAATCCCTACTATATGGCAAGGAAAGTAAAAGTTTTTATCGAAATTATCAAATTATTAAATTATCGAATTATTAAATTATTATAAACAAAATCATTAAATTAGCGAGTTTTATCGAAATTATGAAGAACAGAGACAATGTCCCGACAATTCTACGACTACAACAAAATGAGTGTAAAAACTTTTGACTATATTCTTGAAACTATCAAGGGGGATTTAAAGTCTGTCATTAATCCAAAACGTTATTAAGGTCTATCGACAAAAGAAAAAGTTAGTACGTCCGAGGACATTTCGACACGGCACAAAAATAAATTGCACAACACTATAAAGTGGATGCGCGGGCGGTCACTGCTCGACTGGAGCGCAGCGCTCGTTATCCGCTCCCGTCCCACTATTTTCGAGGGCCGGTCCATTTGATTGTACGCAAAAGAACTTGCCGCGCCCGCCCCGCTGCCCGCAAGATTCGAGGCAGAGGCCTTACAGTGACGTAGCAACGAATGCAAAGATTGACGTAAAATAATGTAGGAATTGACTCATCAAGGATTCAATTGAAGTACTTACGGACCTGATAAGGAACTCGTAACTGTAGATGGGCGTCCTGTCCATATTCTCCGTCGGGCAGCTGTATGCTCGGCGGCAGCCCGAGGCGCTCCGCGGCGGCGGCGGACCGCGCGCGCGTTTCTTGTTCCACCATCTCCTGCAGACGACCCACCATCGCCTGCAATCTCTGTTGCTTCTCCCATTCCCTGAAAGTTAAATGTTTACATTTTCTGCTATAGAGGCTTTAATAACAATGTAACACAATAATGTAAAAATAATAAAAATTCTTTAATACACATATGTAAATGATAGTAATAAAAACTATATAAACAATAGTCCTTAACAAAAATAATATATATATCAAGAAGAAATTATTTCGGTACACAAGTTAGTGTTATCAGATAGGGTTTCTTACCTTACTAGTAACGTAAAAAAGTTATGAAATACTTGAATTAAAATTAGAAATATATCTTTATTTAAACATTCATTTATGCATGATAATAAGAACCATAACAAAAAATTAAGGGTAATCCTAATCGAATTCTAACATTTATTTGGATTTTGGTTACTTTTTGTATTACCTACTGAAAGACCTGGCATGCTCGCTTATTGTGTCAAAACGAGACATAGTTCGATCGTAACGGTCGTTGAATATGTATGTCGATAAAATATGTATGTATGTTGTCTAACATTGTGCTGTGTATTTTCCGTATAAAATTATCAGTAAGCATGATCTTTTACTATACATATCTTCAACTACATTTCACAATTCTTATTTCCTCGATACATACCTACTAGTGATGAAACGAATGTCATTTTTTGAAAATTCGCTAATGCGAACATTTCTACCGAAATTCTAATGCGAATATTCAGTTTTTGTTCAAATTTGGCACAAATTGTCTTTTGTCTTATAAGTGCTTATACGTTTCTGATACGTTCTTATAAGTTTTTTTGTCTTATTACCGAAAGAAAATTTAATTATTAGGCTTCATTGCCCAAAATAAAGTCAATAAAAAAATAATACCAAATAACAAAGTAAAGACTGATAATGTGGTTACGTTATTTTTCTTATATTAAAAAACATAAGAAATGAATAGATTTAGATTTTAATTATCTACTATTATCTTCAAATTGTTTTTTTTTCTGAAAATCATATTCGCAAAACAGCAAAAATTATGCGAATGCGAATATTCGCGAATGTGATAGCGAATATTCGTTACTTCACTAATACCTACATAACATACGTATTTAGTGGATATGTAGATAACAAAGAGTACAATAGTCGCTCGACACGTTTGACATCCGAGTTAAAAATACAGTCCTCGTTTTAAATCACCTAGCATTCTACAAGATTATTTAATTTTTTATATACATAATGTATTGTTATTTAAATATTAATTATTTTTTGCCAATTGTTCTTATTACTGTTCCTTTAAAATTCGTATGGCAAGCAACTTATTATACTACTTAATTACTGTTTCCTCTTTATAATATTTATTAGTGTAGATATAGTAGTAGCATCTCTTTCAGTGATAGGAATGTTACATGTTTTATTGTTGGATCACAGCATTAAGTGTCTACTCGTAGTAAATAGTTTACGAGGTTATTAAAAAATTATTGACTCCCAGGAAAACGTAATAATATTCACTAAAGTACAAAATGAACATTATGTACATGCATATGTATAAAAATCGTGACAGAGAGCCGTTTATTTTGGAAAACGTTATTAAGGAACGCATAGTTCCAAATAAATAGCACGTATTTGGGCTTGAAGAGCTCACTTATAGTGTTGGTACTCACAATGAGGAATGATGGTGCCTGTGGTCGTGTCGTAGGCGCGGTCCCCCCGGCGCGCCCAGCCGCTCCATGCCCGCGCACCCCGGCACTTGTACCGAGAGCATCTGTAAATCACAACACACTACTCTCACTTATGTGGCCCTGCTCAACGCTAATTATACATCTATACACGTACATCTAAAAGTAACGTATTTTTTTTATTAATCGGATAGTTTACCCATGGTGTATTATAACGCTTGCAATTCATTGAGTGTTTTTACACGCAATGGAACTAAGGTTTTTGGGTATTTTAAATATTAGTATTATTATTACTATCACGCCAGGTCCCTAACGGGGTAGGCAGAAAGCACCGAGTGCCAAATATTACAAACCTGCCGTGCTTCGTCTACATTAATTTTAGATAAAGCTAAAATAAATCCTTATCCAGATTAACGAGAGCTAAATCATTTACATAAGATCTACGATGACGTTTAACTTCAATATAAATTAAATTATACTAATTCATAAATTTTTACTATGATAAGAAATAGCTACCTATAATTACTATTGTTTACTAAAGTTTGTAATATTTCTTTTGATAATTTGAGAACAAATGGAGAGACTAACTAAAAAGCCGACTCCAGCGAATAGGGAAGAACAATTCCTGGTTCCTTTCCTGATCTGCAGTGTTTCCCTCTATCCTTCTCTTTGAAGAGCTGAGCCGAAAACAGAACTTGATGCATAATACTTATTGTTGTCTGTGTAATACGTCTTCCAATTAAAAACTAAACGAAACCCTGAAAAACTCATCAAAATGATGAGATTAAGTTGACAATGCATATACATATACTAAAAAAAAGTACGTTTCATAAAAAAGTATGTTTTTCGATTGAAGTTCCAATGTAGGAGAGAAGATTAATAAAATAACTCGTAATTTTTTTACTTATGAGATCGTGGACCCAACAATGCCAAAACACATAAGACATGTTACGTGAAAATTAGCACGATAAACTATAAACACTTGAGAAAACACAATTATTTTGAAATCACTAACAGACACTTCAATTTTATTTCTATTTATACATTTTAGTTGCTTTAACTATCCGCAGGTAGGGTACCTATTAGATAAAACCAGAATTCTACTTTCCGCAATTAACTTTTAAAGAATCCATATAAAGGTTTTGGGTATAAAGTGTTTACGACTGTCAGAGAATTTTCAAAATCAATATAACAATTGCAAACGTAAACTAATGTGAAACCATTTATTGGAAATCTCGCAAGTTTTGTTATATGTATAAGTATTGCTATAGGTATCTGTCAATTGAAAGTATTAAAAAAGGAAATCCGTGACTCACTTTCTTACACATTAAAGGATCTTTTAAGTTATGATAGCAATATCACTTTGATAAAATTCATACCTAGTTTTGCGCATTAAACTTAGGATTTTTAACAAATCATTATGACTACAAACATAATCCAAAAATTCTCTTATATTACTGTTTTCTTATCATGGGTAGACATAGAGTTAAAACAAATTAATGGTGATAATAGTGACAATAACACGGTTTGTATTATCATATACCGATAGGATGAAATAATATCAAATAGCTCTCCTTGAGTTTCTTATTTGCGAAATGACAGTTAAAAATTTCAAATTTCTTATTTTAATAATTGTATTTATTTTGAATACGGTTTTGTTTTACGTACATTAAACAGTTAGATTTAACATCGGTAAACATATTAAACAGTTATAGGTTTTGAAAATTTTCATAATAGACGAAAGATTAAATAAAAATGGTATAATGAACGAAATAGTATGTAGTAGAACTGTATAATGAAAGAAAGATGTGAAAGTTCAATAAAACAATATTGTATGTGGCTCCCATTCTGGGACAGTGGGGTTCAAAGTACGCACGCAGGAACGTACGTCGATATAACAATAAAGGAAAATATAATGAGAAAAACGGCAGATTATAGGGGCCTTTAAGCCGTGTATCGCATGCATGCCGTTTTCCAAGTAACATTTGGCCAGCGTGGTAATATATATATATGTGGAAATATCCTTCTCATTTTATAGGTGTAATGGATAATAAGAAAGAGAGAAAACGTTTGTTTTATTAAAGTACCTAACATACTCAAAAATCAGATGTAAGAATTTGAAATAATTAAAACAAAAAGGCAATATACCTACAAAAATAACAGTAAGTTGACAAAAACTGGGCGCCCTCAGGCTCAGAAACTACAGCCAATGATTTCCAGTGCGTCCCTAATGATGGACGCAATCCGAATGTTACATTATTTTCACTTGTATGTACATGCATAGGTCACGTGTATATATGCTCTATTTTTAATTTGTCTTATCACCTATGTTTGAAATAGAAACTTCAATATGAAGGATATAAGACGGGGACTGCTTCGTAGATTTGGAGTTTACAAATTAAAAATACTGGATCAACAAGTATCGACACAAGTTAATTATATGAATAATTTTTGTCATTCTGAGTCTCAGGCCGCTGTAAAAGCTACAACTGTAATGAATTTCCTAAATATGATTTTGAGCAGGGCAGGCCTCTCGCAATAGGCGTGATGACAGTAATTAAGAATCAAGGATTTAATGATATTACGTAATATATTATGGAATGATAATTCATAAAATTAACTCTGTTTCTAATATTACCATACGATTAATTTTATTTTAAATAAAATAATACTTCAATAAACTGCACTCGGCCATCTTGACTGAAACACCAATGAGAGCGCATAAGTCACGCCTCACTAACCATTCCTGAATTTCGTTTAGTTGGTGGTTAGTGCTTACTGAGGTGTGACGTCACAATCGTCCGCCATGACACTTGGAGCGTTATCGCGCTCATTTGAAATTCGGTACAAAAAAGGCAAAAATATTATTTATAACACATTTCTGTACTGAAATAATATATTTTTCGCTGTCATTACACGTATATATGTCGAATAAACGCGCATTTAAAAATTTGTCTACACGCCCATCGATGACGTTGCAATCTTTTCCTGTCTTTTTTCTTCAGTTTGTTCTTCATGACTAACAGTCGCGGTTTGCGGACTTAAGCGGCTACTATCATTGTCTTTGGCATATTCGTATAGTCTTTATAGATAACCCTCGACGAGATTGTGTATTTGACTTTGGTCACGCCAAAGTGTTCACGTTACTCAATTTTAACACGCATTAGACCAATTAAAGTGCGGATTCTTGAACCGCCTCAAAGGCGGTATAGAAATATCCTACTAAATATATCGCTACTTTTCATGAATCGCACAATCCAAAATCCATATGTTACAAGGTAACCATTCGAAACCATTCGAAAATTAAACAAAATAAAACAATATTGTAGAAAATAACCAATCACAAAATGACATTTTTTCGCGCCATTGTGCCGGTTTTGCCGTTATGAATGTGATATGAGTATTAAATACGGAATATTTTGGATTTATTTGTGTTATAAACTGGTATTTTCCAAATTGATTTGTGCGAGTATCCATGAAAAGCAGCGATAATAATTAGTATCTATAACGTCAGTAAGAGTAACGACAAAGTCAAATCACCAGTCACTAGTGGTCACTGATATTTGTTAAGTTGACGGAGAGTTTTGCGATATGTTCTCGCTTCGACGTTGCGCTATGAGCTGTGATAGTTTATCTAGAGATCGCACGAATGTTTCAAGGGACTGGTCTCTACCGTGGGAAGAGCAATTAGCGGTGAAATAGTAGAGACACGCTCGATTACCGCCCGTGACGAGCCCTAACAAAGGTATAAGGGACATATTCTGCGCACAGAGCAGAGAGAAGATAGATGCGTATACATTTTACATTTATCGGCGTTTTATGCCTAGTATTCGTTATGGTATTCGCATATATAATCGCAGTGTACAATAAATATTAACGTGGTATTTATGATTAAAGTTTACATAGGCATAGTTAAGGAAATAGTTTATTCCTCCGATCACACTGTATAAAGCCCGGTAGAAAAGAATACAAAAACAGTAATTTCCCATGAATAATTTTATGTATCATTTGTTATTTTTAGGTATATTTAGGTTTTTGCGTACATTTCTTGCTTCGTTTAAACGTTATCTGCTTTTATTTAAATTTGACAGTTTTTTCAAAGACAAAGACGTTTATTTGCACAAATATGGGTACATTTCAAAATGTTGTAGAATTGTTAGTTCTCTCCATAT
>DWGJ01001551.1:0-19338 GCA_018246895.1 Aspitha aspitha aspitha
GAAAGAGGGCTTTGATACATGTGTTTCTGTAACTGCAGTGCGGCATCGGTGCGATGCAAAGGAAAAAAAACAGTAACCAGAGAGCCCACTGTTTTCCATTACCGTAATGTAGTTACTTTTGCATTACATTTTTGGGACTGAATTCCATCCAACTATGAAGCTTTTAATGAAATGCATTCGATATTACCACAACATCGTATTCTATTTTTGATTCGAATCGAATTTTACAGAACGAGTCCACCATTAAACTTTCCGTTTTACGTTCTAGTTCTTTGATCATGCTATGAATATGTAACGGTTTCATTGGTCATCAACGGTAATATTGAGTCAGTCTTCCATCTAACCCATTCTACATGAGAGTTGTTAAAATTCGGGATTTCCTCAAACTTCAAAATGATTCGATAAGCATCACTGATCACAGTCAATCTTTCAGCTGACCGACGCTACAGTGAGGTGTTAAAATTCGAGCCTCCTTCAATCGCCAAGACGTATAACATATAAATGTTATGGCTCTTAGCAGTAAAGACAGAAAGGTCCTTGGTTTTTCGTAGCACCTACAAATATTCTTGAATAATTTGAACTATAGTAAAAGATATGTCTGCGTATAGCAAAAACATAGATTTGGAACAAGCCATAAATCTGGAGCTAATTACTAGTGAGTGTCGGCGGCGTCGCTTGAACTTCGCTCCATAAGTCAAGCTCCGATCAAGATGAGCGCTACGCCCTCGTATTAATCTTAAGACTTGCTGTGATTGGGTTAAAACTCAAATTATGTTACAAAATAAGTCAGATTTTCTCCAATAACCAATAAACTGTTCCTCGTTATTTCATTGTATTATATTAATAGGATTATTTAAATACCAGATTAAAACAAAAAAGGACAGAGGGACCATCAGAACCCAGGCTAGGTCTAAGCGTTTACAGATTTTTCCAGTAGGGACTTAAAATAACTCAGAGCTCCCACTTATCTTACGAGTACTCCACTCCACTTATCTCCGAAATCTTACTTACAATTGGACTGGCTGACAGGCAATTCGAAAATCAAATATCATAGAAAAACATTTAAATATATTATCTACGCCGGAATCTAAAACATTGTATTAACATACTTCTAATATACTTATAGCGTCGGATTAGATTTAAATTTGTTCGTTAATCGGCTCAGCCGACCTCCGTCAAAATTAAAGTGAAGCACTCGCTCGCGATCTCTTCAATGACTTCGCAAATGCGAAAGATGCCGTTAATCACCGCCAAGCTTGATTCGATCTGAAATACGAGTCGGAACGGCATCTATTACGACACGCAAATAAATAGCTTCCAAGTTGTCGCGCTGCGCTAACGGCACAAATATATCTTTAACGTGACTGAAAGGACCCACCTTGAACAAAGAAATACAAACGATCTACCTGGTGCGAAATTAATTCAATTCGATAGATACACAACGTATACTCGTACTACGTAAGCGCGAACACTAACACGAAGAAACAATAGTCAAGGTCATATTTGATTGGTACACAACAGTCATATATGATAGCGATGTAACAATAAAAAAGAATTATGTTTTTATTCAACCGTTCATGTAAAGACATTTTATTATGACTAATATTCGTTCAGTGATCGATATTCGACTGTATGTAGTACATTATATTCGTATTTTTAAATTCGAGTAATTGATTTGAATTTCAATAAAGTATTGTATTTCAAATAAGTATTGGTAAGCATTATATTTCAATTTTATGGATACAGTAAGTGAACAGTGTGACTGACATGTAGTATCAATATTTAACGAAAAGCTAGTCGGTACCATGTCTGTGATTAATTCCATGCCGAACGTTAGTCTCTTTTGAGATTAGACACTTTTATCTATAGACCAGATTTGATGGACCTCTTAGTATTAATCGGTATGTATACCTACCCATTTCCATACGTGCTTATATTTAATACTAAAAAAGATAACCTGTGATATTCCATTTGAGCCTAGTATCCCTTAGAAGGTGCATTTCTCCAGATTATTACTTATAGGTATACGGTGTATTCAGACGGTGCGAAGCCTCGTGGAATTTTGAAAAAAAATGTCTCATTATAATTAAAATCTCCTAGAATCATTAAAACAATTGTATTGGGCGTATAATAAGTACCTACATACATACTAGCAGCGTCGTATTCAAACATTAATATTTCTAAAAACAAACAATGATAAAGGCATTCATTGCCTTGGCTTTTATTCAAAAGC
The DNA here is from genome assembly GCA_018246895.1 of Aspitha aspitha aspitha. Lineage (NCBI taxonomy): Eukaryota > Metazoa > Arthropoda > Insecta > Lepidoptera > Hesperiidae > Aspitha > Aspitha aspitha. The sequence goes on from DWGJ01001551.1 coordinate 2,234, forward strand.
GTGTATTCAACGTTTCATTCCAACAAAAATTTTGAGATTTCTGCGAACAAAAATACCCTGCACCACGCACTTCTGCCACAATATGCGGGTTTCGTCAATTTAATGCTCAAAATGTGAAAATTGTGGGGTGAAAACATTGCTGCATAACGAAGAAAAAACATGTATTTTAAATAAGATTATTTATGTTTTAAATTAATAAAATGCTCAAAGTTCATAAATCTGGTACTTCGATTACAAGCCTTTAATAAGCACTTATGTTTGTATATTTAAATGAGATATATCTTGAACATTACTTGTTCTATAAAAATATAAACTCTTTATAAGCGGATTAACCATGTGAAGGATTTAAGCTCAAGGCTCGTTGCAAATACTACATCTCACATTTCTCACAAAGCGGTATGCCTTAAAATCAGATCTTATTATAATAACTGACTTGCCAATTTTAACTGATGCAATGCGGTTTGATAATCATATTGACAATTATTTTAAATCAAAACACGTTACAAGTTTAACGAAAATGTTAGATGAAGTGGTTAGTAAGTGTTACTTAAATATGGCTTGTATTCCATCGTCGTTTTTATACAAAGTAATTTTACGCGTATCAAATACTTCGTAACTTTCTATTAATCAACTTTATTCGAAATTAAGTCTTAATCCGCGAATGCGAATTTGTCAGGCGCAGCTGTCGGATCATAATCCCTACAACGCCAGTGCCTCAGTAAATTTATTTTGATACAAATAAATACAGATTCGTCGCACCTGTCTATGTAGATGTTGCGAATAATTAAACAGAACACCAAGCGAAATAAGACAAATTATTTTGGGACTCAACTCATTTTATTTTGCAAGGATATGTTCAACACTTAACGTAAGAGGATTTGTTGACGTGTCGTTTCAAAATTCAAAATACTGCCAGATTACTTGGATCTTTGTATCGCTGGAACATTATGTAATCATATACTTCGTGTAAAAATATTTCTGACATAGAAATGAGTAACAATTCAGTGATAAAATTAATATCAAATACTTAGTTGTAATTAATAAAGTAGCTATAATAAACGTATAGATACAAAAATACAGTAACGTCATATTACGCTTTACTTTCCGACATATACATAAGTAACAATCCTCACCCAACTTGACACACAGACCTAAACATTTAAATAGATATTATCATCTAACACCACTCTTAAAAACAACTTTTAAGTTAACCCTAAGGACGAATAACATTTCACAAGTTTCTTCAACACCACGTATCATCTTGCATGAGATGGTTCCTTTTTTCCTAATGCCATGTATTTGAAGACAAGAATCGCACCTGACAATTTTATGTCCGACTGCTTTAATGATGAATTTTAACGAGAAATCTTGGTAACAAATCTTACTATAATCTTGCATTAGTTAATTTTAAAATGACAATAAAACAATCCAGAAAGATTAAATCAAATCGCATTCTTCGTCATCTATGTACTTTACGATTTCCCATTTATGACTGCGTTCCAAGATATGAATATACTACTATTGCTTGATTGGATTAGAATTTGGCCGTATTGTGTTATAGTAATCGCGCACCCACATGTTCCACTGTCATGTTTTTTTCTAGCTACCTCTCTCTGCAATTAACACCCAAATAACGTTTCTATTATGTCATCGTCCGCTATTTTTAAATTATTCATGTTAAAACTTTTATCCATTGAAAAGTTACTGTTATTTTAGTAAAGAATAGAGCTATAAATAGTGGTATTTAGCAAAGTTATGTTCGACGTAACGTGCAGTACATTTACAGTTCTATTGTACTATATTTACCGGATGCAAAACTATTATTCAAATCGATAGACTTTTTCATTTGTTTTATTACGACAATTGGACTGGAACTAACTTACCTATTTCCAACACTATACTTTTAACTAAATTAATTCGGCAAATCCATTCCGTAAAACTGAGTTCAGTAGAACTGACAAAAGTTAAATAATAGTTTTGTAAATAATGTTCGATGTGCTGGACAGCCTAAAAGGAAAGTTGCGGCGTTGTTTCGCAGTCTACTCCATGAAGTACAAGTAAAATGTTCAATTCTCGAATGAAGTTTGACAGGAGCGGATATTATTATACTACAATTTATTGCATATCGTTCAATACCAACACCACACTCGAAGCGACTAAGGTAATGCTTGTTATTGTATATAGTTCTAAAGCTCGTTCCATATGATTTATATCTGCATAATGTTAATGCGGTAGTTGCATAACATACCTACCAAAAAATCTTGAGCAATGAGGATTGCAAAATGCAACTGATGCTTTGCTTTTGAATGCCTGACTGTTTGTTATAAATTGATTTGAGTATTTTGAAACATTGTGTCTTACCTTTTATAGCTAGAGTATTGTTAAACCCCATTAAAAGGTTAGTACCGCGAAGTTAAACATATAAACTAGTGCAAACTTAATGGGTGTGATTTCCCTTTAATCCATTAGTTTTGCTTGTCCTAAACTCTGTGTTTTATTATGAGTGTCGATAATCATTTTTATTCTGGTTTGTTTTGTCATTCATTTCTATTCGCTTAGGTAAGTTTTTTAATACAAGCTTTAGGTGTTGTTATTAAAATTTCATTACATAAAAAAGTGTAATGTCGCATGTAAGGAAGTAGGAATTTGGAGAAATAAATATTTTGGCTGTTTATAAGGTATATATTCAATTACAACATACTAAATTCGTGCAGAGAATTAACACAAGGCAAACTTATACTAGTCATTAAGATATTTGAAATTGCAAATTCAGAATTTGAGTCTCACAACTAAGCACTTGCAGATTATGAACCAGGTCATACTTATGTTAATGGGTTTGGAAATATGTAGATGGAATTTAAACTTGAAATTAAAATAAACTCCACTTCATAAAAATCAAATATAAAAGAGTATGTAGTCCACCACTTTCATGAAGTTTCATATGACAAATACAAGATCAGGAAGCCTGTTTATGTTCGAATAACTATTCACAGTCACACACACGTGCATTGACACAGTTACATAGGTAATGGTGAATTTGCAAATTTGCATTATAAACTATGAGATAGTTCCTACACATAGTTCAAAATAACAGTCAACGGAAAAAGAGAATTTTCTAAGTGGATTTATTATTGACAGGATGTGACAATTTTTTCGTTAAAACTACTGACTGGTAAAGTCATATTATATCCCAAGCTTTTAAATAGTAGTGATGATTTTTAATTTCATATTTTAAACTTGTGTTTTTTTTTATTGGTATAGAGTAGCAACGGAGCAGGCAGTAGTCACAAGTGACCGCTGCCGCCCATGGACATCTGCAACCGACTCCTTAAAGGACTGTAGGGAGCTGACTGTTAGTGTAAGTTCAGTTAGTATAGGTGTTAATAAGAATTAGTTGGTGAGTATTCTTTAGTAACAGGACTGCAGGAATGCGAATGTTAGTGATATTAGCCCAGTTAGTATGTGTTAGTAGGTGCAGTTAGTAAGTGTTAGTAGTTACACTATCAGAAGTCGGTCACAGATGCGTTGCCACTCTTAAGGACTAAGATGGTCGCCTCTGGTATACAAATGGAGAGGCAAGCACACCCTTTGGACCGAAACACAGTTGAAACAACTGCTTCACGGAATAAATAGGTGTGACGGTGGTACTTCTCCGGGCGAACCATATACAGGTTCTACCACCTATAATATGTGTGGCTACTTCTAATCTTTAGATAACAAAATACATCCTATAAAAGTTACGATTACATTGAACTCTATTAGCTGCAATTGCCCGAGAACAAGAAAAATCATATTTACCTAAGCATTATTCGGTTTATTTAAGCTTTATTCGGAATTGGAGATAATTTTTCAACATTATTTAGAGTTCATTAGTTGTGTATAGAGTTTTTATCAAAATTAAGGGTCCAATGACAGGTATAAAAAGTAACACGTCCCCTGTTAAAGTAGGTACAACCTTTCAAAGTTCAGCAAAATGACATTTACTACAAAGACACTATTGTCATAGCGATTCAGCGCTCCGTCGAGTTATTATCCCAACAATTATGAAATTGTAGTTGATTTATGATACTCTATTAGTATAGTTCAGAAACACGCCCTGTTAGTATGAATGCGGTTAAGTGCGAATAAATGTTGAGTACCTAATGTGGTACCAGAAAGAATATACATATTCGTACTGACGCGAAAATCTAATAGAAAACTTATATAAGTAACATAAGACGTAGAAAGAGAAGCTAATTAGTAAGTAATTTGTGGTAATGTACGATGCGATACAGACTGGCGGCGGAAGGGTTGCGGGCGCTTTCGTGATTGTTCGCATTTATCTTGCAACGCTGATAATTAGCGGCCCACGCAGCCCGCTCCGCTAATGCTCCATGGACATAAGCGGTGGCAAAGCTATTGATATTCGTATCGATTACTTTCTACAGCTGCGTCGTTCCCACGATCGTGCCGTTAAGTTTTTAAAATCATAAAACAACTCGCGCTTGTAAAAATAATACGCACCAATAATCTTACAAAATATTAACAAATTTACCCACCCACAGTATTGTGTTATACGATGTTTTAATGTTTTTAATCGCACGGTTTGTAATGAAAATGGCAAAGTGCATAACTGTGCGGTGTTGTCTGCGCGTGTGTTAAAGTGGTAATGAGCGCGGCGGCGGACGCGGTGCTCGTAAATACCATTCTGTTTCGGTTTCCGCTTCCGGCGCAGTGTTGCCATTACTTCTGCAGCACGTCTTATTCAAATTACACGCTAGCTTTAATTTGATATGTACATTCAAGAACAAATTTTATGAGTGAACTTTTATCGTAACATGAACCGCCTAATAACAATATTTCTGAAGTTATTAAGCCGTAAAAGAAAAATTGTTTTGAGTGCTTTGAATAACATTATTTAAGAGAAATCGTAACAAAGAGACCAACGCATTTTAGTCAAGTTCAAGTCTTTTCAAATTCAATTATTCGATGTTGCTTTAATGTCTTTGAAATTTGTAAAAGTGTTTATTTTGGATTATTTGTGTAGTATATTAAAACGAAGTTATATAAATATTACACCAGTTTAACAATTTGTTAATGAACTGAAATACTTATGCTTTATTTAGCGGTAATAGTAAACATATACAATCTGTATAATAATAAACACATGTGTAGGCACATACTTGCTTCTTTTTTCTTGTAACATTCGTAAAAAGCATTTCCGAGTCGGTATGCCTAACATAATATAATGTAGCCCTAAACTTATCACAATTAATGCGTTATCTGATTTCTGAGTCACGGAATGCCTTCTAAACTATGTTTCGACCTCTTCTAATTTTCCAACTAAATTGCAGTTGGATTGCCTTGCCTGTATTTTGTAAGTACTACACATTTGAATGGCTACCGTTATATAGCACGTTGATGGTATCGCTATGCTTCTCTGCCATTTGATACTGACGCACACTCGAGTGTACGGTTTATTTTTGACCAAGTTTAGTTTTGTTAAGTTAGTTCAAAATACTTACCAAAATTGTATTTTGTAACACGATAATAAAATTAGATTCTCAATGTTATTTTACACGTGATATTATACGCATACGTTAAATAAAAAATATTGAAAGAGAAAGGAAGGAAAATTAAAAAACTAAATTATTGTTCTTATATTATGGCTGTGTGCTTCCCTTGTTGAATAAATGCTGAGCAATTAATTTGACGACTTAAAAAATCGTACTATTGTTATATCGTTTGATTATTTCACTTTGATTATAGATGAAGCAAATATCCAACGTAGGCGTGTTTATGAGTGTTTGTAAACAAATAAATACACTACAACAATATAGCTGTTTTATATAGAATGGCTTAAATTTTGTTGAAGGAAACAGTGAAATCAAATGGTAATAAAAAATATAAAGTTGACCTAAATCTGTCAACACCTAAATTACGTTCGCCACAGAAAAACCCTTAGCCCATGGCTTCAAAAGTGTATTTTCAAACTCGCAAAGGAAATCAAAGGAATAAAAAACATACCTATTGAACTGAAAAATTTTCAGAAGATAAACGTTTTCATATTTTAAATGAACATCAAGAATTAAGAAAGTAACAAAAACCAAGTCGTAAATTGCTTTATGTAATTTAATTTCTCCACACCGACTGCATTGTTTGGTCATTTAGTACGTACCTACTTAACTACGTACCTACTAAGACATTAATCTTTAAACACAATTAACAGTATTAGTTAGTTGTATTTATACTCGATTGAAATGTACATATTATGGTTTGGCCAATCTGAAGCGATTTTAATGTGTGATTCAGCAAATAACGGAATTAGTTATTTTATAAAAAAAATCTACTTTCTTATCACAAACGTGCAGCAATGCTCTATTTTATATCAAAGTTATCGACCATCAAGCGGTTGCTTTGAATTTGAGGAATTAATTTGTTGCAAAGGAAACTACGAGTAACTCCAACGGCGAATGAACTTTACAACTCATGTGTTGAACTACTCCGTTTCTTTACGAACTCAGCTCGCTGGCCACGAATAAGAAAACTTTATTCCTTAAGCCCCATAATTTTGTATGCAAATTTCTAAAGTAGTTAGTACACTTTAAATCTTGCAAGTTCTTTATCTGACTGCGAATACGCAGTTTTCTAGTTTATTAGATACTTTTATGTATAAAGTTTACGATTTAAAGATAAGATAGAATACTTTATTTACATGGGTAATAACAACAATGTTTCATTCACTACAAACTGCCGGTTCTACTAAATAGATTGTGTAAGAGTTTTACGTTCCGTCGATTTAAGATTTCGTCTTTATAACCAATTAGGTAAGAGCCACGATTTTTCTAGTAATCGAAGATATTAATTTGTAAGAATATTATCCTATCATTTCGTATCATTGATGTAAGGTACGGATATGATATTACCATTTATATTAATAAAACAGATTTTGAAGACAGCCCGACATTCGCCGACTATCTTTGGTACCCGGTTAATACCCTCTAGGCTCATTCTATTTATACTAAGAGTTATTTCGTCGATATTCTCGTACATAGATAATATACAAAACTTCCACTCTGTATTTTCTAAAAGATTTTCAGCAATAGTAGAGAAATAGTTTTATCTTTCTTTCTACTTATTGCCGACGCTTTTACTGGATAAATATGTTTTTTGAAGTAATAGAATTAGCCTACGGACAAATCTCCCGTAAAGTGGCCACTTCTTTATTTGTTGAGCACATGTGACCAAACAGTCCATATTATCATAAAGGCTCGTGACGATTATTATTAATTATTAAGTAAACCAATTGAACTCTTTTTGATCAATATCGAAACGAATATACATAAATACACCGGTAGGTTACTGTGTGTGAATTTATAATAATTCCGTCTTAATTTACACAACGATTGATTCTGTAACTTCTTTGTCGCATTTAAAGAAAAAAATTATGAAGATCGTTGTTACAAAATACAATGTCACTAAATCTTTGTGTGTCGTATACATACATATCGTCACGCCAGATACCTAACAGGGTAGGCAGAAAGCAGCGAGTGCCAAATATCTCTGTCCTTACAAACCTGTGTGTCGTATAGTCGTACAGTATTTTGAATAATTCTTAGTGTTCATATTTTAAATAATAGATTTGTTTCTATTCACATACATAAATAAGTATTTTTCTATACTACTTACTTTGAACAGGAAAAGAACGAATTAAAACGTACGATTTTAAAAATAAACGTTCCTAGTAATCTACACTTAGTACCTACCTGCAGTTTGTCTGAAACCATATAAAATACCAGTTGTTAAGCTTTAAAATCTAATATGTAGAATCTTGAATTCTCTCAATGTTTTTAATATTTTTTATAAATCATTTTTTATAAAACATTCAAATTGGCGATGTGATAGAGTAGCTTGAAAATCTAATTTTTATGCTTCTATTTTACTGTGTAACATTTTAGCATCTCATGATTTTTAGTAGTTCGATTTAAAATTGAATTTTATCTTTCAGACGTAAAAATATGCTTAGAAACGATATCAAATCAAAACTTAAAAGTTGATAACTACAACTCGTTAATGTTGCACCGTTGATTACTAATTTCTACCCACTATTAGGCCTAGGAGGCCTAGGCCTTACTTTAATAATATATATATGTTGCTATGTAGTCTTAGTGGATAACTATACGGTTTAGCGGATAAAAGTATTTTGGCCGCACTGACGACCTACAGCACAAATTAAGAATTGTGAACCTATTGACAAAAACTATGACCGATTGCTCAATGTGATTTCAAATGATCTTAAAAATTTGTCGAAATCGGTCAAACGACTTAAATTTCGTCCCACTTTTAAATTAAAAATACTGCTTGATTTAAAAGGTTTTATTTGATGTAAAAACTGAACATACGTCATTCAATCCAACGTACATTTTGTATATAAAAATATTTAACGACATCAACCTTTCCATCGGGCTTTCTGTTTAATTGGATAAAATGGTTGATTCTCCATCAAAGGTATGGTTAAATACGAATATCTGCTGGCCGTATAGAGTAGGAAAATAAAATGATCAAAGCAGTACATATTCTTTGAATAAAATATTTGCATAAAAATTACGAGTCATCATATGTAAAAGTCCTCCTTATACAAAATATTAATTCAGCTTATTGACATTCATCATCGCTTATTAATTGGTGACGAATGACGAAATAACGCTTCCTATTATCGCATAAAAATTTAAAATATAGATATGTTTGAGTCTTAATAAATCCTAATTTCAGGTAAGTATTTACGAATGTTCATCACCGTTCAAGCAATAAAATAATGCTACAATTGGTTTATTAAGATTGTCTGATCGCTATAAAATTGTATAAAGTATTCAGATGAACATAATAAATTAGCTTTTATTAACGTCCAAGAAATTATACATTCGAGATAAAACGTATTCATCTTTTATGTAAGAACATGTAATTCTGCCTCCACGTCACGTAGAGCACTTAACGGCAAGTCGAGTTGTTTTCTGACAAACGTTTGCTCTGCGCTTTGGGAGTCTTTAAACAGTTAATATTTCACTTCATTTTTAAAATTTAAAACGTCTCTCCCGTTAATACAATATACGCGAAGTTTATGATGCTTCCTTTTTTATTTTACATGTATGCGTGATTAAAAGTACGATGTCCGTTACAGTTTACAGATATAATATAAATATTTCTAATATATTTCCAAGGCATATATATGTATGTGGTATAACGTTATGTCTTTATTTAAAACTCAGGTTATTAATTCATTAAATGCAAGCTACAGCGAAGATGGAACCACAAGTATTCAATTTATACCACGCAATATCGACGTACTCCTACACAGACGATTTTGGGTTTGAGTCCTGGTTGGGAGAGAACCTGTATAATAAATTAAGTTACCATTGTAAGTCTAGGTGTATTGTCTTGCTAAATACTCTACTGCCCGCGAAATAGAGAACCCAACCTGGAGCTGCAAATATGAAGTATTGTTAATATAATTCACAAATACGGAGGGTATTTGTACTTAGAAATGAGACTACACGCGCTTAATACGTACCCTTTATTGAATAAATGAACAGGGAACTTTGTGTCGTTTATAAGCAACAAAGGCTTTTCAATAGCTAAACCGAGACGTATCCATTTAAATAAGCTGTAAGACGTAATTATCCGAACTCATTAATGATGATAATATCTCATGACGACTCCTCACACGGGCATCTGACACCTAATTAGGCGGAGTTTTACTATGAAAACCTGATCAACCACATTACCTTCGAGAGGAAACCTCCACACCTTAGAATAGCTACGTTATAAAATATATTTCCTGACGTGTGTGTAATTTTGTGTAACACAATTATCTATATGTGAATGATTGAAAGAAACTAAAATTAATAAAATACTCCAAAAAAAACTGTAATTCTGATTTTATTTTAGTTTTTGGATAAATGGAAGGGACCCAGTTCAAGCCACGTACGTATAAATTAGGTCATTATCTGAATTTCGAATTTGGTTACGTTGGAGAACCAATACGTACGATCGCAATATCAAGTTTATTGCCCCGCCAATTCAGATTGATTGGATAACGTGGCCCTAACACCAGGTTGGAAGTGAGATTGTATTAAAATCCAAACAGAAGAGTGCAGGATAAAGTTGTAATACATGTCGACAACATACGAGTAGGTACTTACATAGTACTGCTAGTATGCAACTTACATATTTAGAAATATTGAACGTCAGATAAAGGCATAAATTTACGAACCCAATCAGTCAGATTCAGAATAACTTGCTAAAGTCAACATTTAGGCACCTGCATAGATAAAAATCGTACCTGGAAGTCGTAGTTTGGCTGACGGGCTTAATAACCACTCTGCCAACCAATTACGTCTAGTTGTTATTATGTAAAATGTTTAGTGGCACAAGTGGCAAAATAAATAAGTAATGATGATTATTAAAAAAAATTATTAAGAAATTTTGTAGAAAATGTAATGAATTAGTAGTAAGAACGGGACATTTAATTCTAGTGCTACAATTCCATTACTAAAACTTTCAGAAGCGGTTATCCGCAAACCCGCTTGCTTCGTTGCAATTTCATAATCTTTTCAATGTAACTGAATTTTCTTGCTGTTTGCTTTCTGCTGACAATGGATCTGAAAGATTGCGCAATTTGTCACTGTGCAGAAAGAGAATGTCAACATTTGTTACGTAAAGAGAAAGCCTGTAAAATACAATAAAGAGAATAATTTAATGAGAGAAAAATCCCTTAGTAGGCATTTATTTCTAGACCTAAATAAATAATCAAAAAGCAATTACCTACCATTATTTCCTTCGTCATTCTCGGCCGGATAGTTTTTCACAAAGGTTTACTTGGATTTTGCGCTAATTATTCTAAATTGTTGAGTCGAAATTCTTCAAATATAATTGATCATAGACTTACGGTCGCCTTTGTGTTTGCTGAAAAGTATTTACTTTTGTTCGCGAGGCAGTGAATGATAAAAATTAGGAAGTCGGAGGTGCCGCGCGACGTTTTTACCAAAGCCGAAAACAAAGGGTTGTTTAATGACGGTATTAGTGGAAAGTTCAGGATAAATTCGGGTCGTTAGGGGTTCTTTGTCAGCGGTGTATTGTGTCGTGACTTGCGAGTCAACCGGAGATCATTTCATTGGTAGTGTACCTTTGTATACTAGCAAGGTAAAGCTGTCTTATACTTTTATATTTTTTTCCCTCTGACCTTTCCCTACGGGTTCCTATTTTTCTTTATTTTAACATTTTTATCTTTTATTTTTTATCTTCGCACCTTTAGTAGGCCTGCTCTCAATACCAAAAGGATTAATAACGACTTGCTTTCTAACTTTCATCGGGTCAACATTACGTTTTTGTAGTATTTTGACTGTAGTTTGTTTAGAAAAACAAATTACAGTCCATTTCATACTAATGTAATCCTACATCGTATAATAAGACATCGTACTGGCGGAGTTCTTTAAAATACACTTGTATAAGAGTTTCATTGTAAATGCATGAGTAGCAACAATGATTCCTGTTGAGATGACCCACACATCTTAACACAACACATTTATAACGAGGATATTTTTTAACACAGCTTATAGTTACTTGTTTAATTTTTCGCCAGATTACATATAGGTACTTGTAATATACATATATACAGATTTTACATTGATGATAGTGACAGCTATACCTTGAATAATTTAAAACAAACTCAACATTACGTCATACATTTTACTTCTGCAATCTGTTTTCGTAACTCATTGAAAATAAACAATATCTCATTGAAAAAACATTATTAAAAAAAACATTATTATATATATTTCGACAACAAAATAAGACAATTTAATTCCAAGAGACCGAGGATATTGCTTATTGGAATGAAACATGTTCGCAATGTTAAGATTATTTCAATTTGAAGCAATTATTACAATATATATGTATATATATATATACATATATATAGGAACTATATATATATATATATAGGAACACAGTTTTACACGATGTGTTCCACCATTGTAAGGTGATATCTTCCGCGAAAATGTACCAGTACTTGTGCCTCTTTCCATTAACATTACTATTGTTCTCGAAGCCCATTATCAAGTTTACTGCGATGAAATTATAAAAACGCGTAACATAATGCAATGTCCATTACATATTTACAGTGAATCTGGCATTAGGTTATTATAATCTTAATTATTTAGCATTACATGAAAAAATCATATCACAGACGACAAGCTAGAATTTATAAACGTAATACACAATTTTGGGTATATCTACTAACGTACATTTAAAGTTAAGTTCTGATATCTTATGTACATCCAAGATCCTAAGTGCATGTCAGATTGTTTTCACTGTGCTCACAGGAAAATTACTGCGGAGTTATGTTACGAACACCATTAGGTATAACGGTATGAATTTCAGCGTACAATATTTGTAAGCTATACATACATATTTATTTAGTAATGGTAATAATAGTAAATTACGATTATACAACGTAAAGCGTTTATACTTTTTTTATCTAGCCATGAGTATGTTATCGCGATAAAAATACCTATACTGTGTGACACTACGTAACTCATGTACTCGTTTATTTCTTATATTGGAGGATTACTTTGCTTACTTAATTATATTGCACTCTATTGTTTTACAGCATCCTTACCTAAAATTGAAATACATAGTTAAAAATGTCTGACTGAAAAATGACTGAAAAAGGTAAAATGTTATTAGCATTATCTTAGATTAAATCTGCAATTTTATTCGTTGGGGATTCTGGACAGAAGCGCACACGGGCGCGTGACATTATGAGCGTCGGAACGAGTGTTATAAATAACTAAGCCATTTTCTCCAACAGCACACGGGTGCGTTGTAATCTTGAAAACACTTTAATCCCTAATTCTTCGTATACTACGGGTTTGAGAACTTTTTGCATAACGTTGCAGCACCTCATATCCTGCGTCGTTTTACATATAATTCACAGTGACATGCCATAAGGTGCGTTACGGTGTCATGTACGAGTACATAGCTACGCAACGTTGACGCATAATGCAAGAACCAAAGAAATGAAGCACGAGAGAGACAACACAACCCAACACCGAGACCCTGCGATGTAGAGATCTATCTAGATGTAGACATAGCAACGCACGGACACCGCATAGTGTGGTTTAGCTCTAAGTCATATTTCAATGGCTTATGCCGATCTGTTTGTTGGATCAGTCACCTTTTCGAGTGGTATCGCTACAGTTCTTTGGCTGTTTGTACGGGCCATAAAACAGTGCCAAAGTTACAATATCACTGGCAATTGGCCATAAGTGGTCGCGTTGCGAGGCAAAGCTATCGCGCGAGACCTATTCTTGATGGCACAGCCGACAGTTACGAGAACGGTTTCCGCCTGGCACGCGGTATTACATAGCAATGATCGGCCTGCCTCTAATGATTTATCATGAAATACACCAAACTCTTACATGGGTTCTCTTCATAAGCGGCGCTAAAGTTCTTACATTAAAGTGAAGAGAAATAATTATTTTAAGAGGCTATGTATCTGTTTTAATGTGGCTTGGAAACAACGGCGGATCCGTATTGATCTCAGTAGGTACCTACTTCAGCTTTGTCGGAGATCAGATTCATCGGTATCAAATATCCTTTGATGCTGGCGACTGCTTTACATCATGTCGTTCGGAAGTTTGTTTGTTTTGTATGTACTTACTTAATGTCTGTGTACTCGAGACTCCAACGCCAATTATTTAAAAAAGAGACACTGATATAGTGCAGAGACTAAAGGGAGAAAGAATGAACATGTTACATGTAAATGAATGAGAACTTGGCATACGAAGTTGACTTGGGAAATTCGAATATGCATAGAAAGGAATCGCTGTACTGAATCTCATTAAATTCATGGACGAGTATGATAAAATGCGAAATGAAGGAGAAAAGTAAACTCATAATACCTACTTAAATATTTATCATCACCATTTATAACATCATTTATAAATAATGTTCGTAGTTATTTAATATGAGTATCAAAAAACGATTCGGCCTCGAAAAGCGAGCTTATTTAAACATATACGAAGAACCATAATTCGAAATCTTTACTAATACATGAGATTTTATTATTAAATTTTTATGTACCTACTCGTATCTCATAAAGCAATATTAAATGTGGCAATATTTTTCATATTATAGGTATAGAATTACCAAATCACATACGCCCACATGTTATCCTAGTTTCAAACAGGACTGGTATCTGAAACTTTTATTTGAAATTTATTTGAATTTTATTTATCTGAAATTTTAGTCTTTATCTTGTTACCTTTAAACATTACGCCTACCTATAATATCCTGGTACCCACAACACAACTGCTGAAGCTCTAAGGACATGGAATATTAAGTTATTTTTTATTACCGGCCAATATATTAATATGATTTGATGTTATTTACATTCGTCTGAAAGTACTTTGGACGTACAGACCTGCTGCTCTAAGAGAGCAGTAGACGCTCGATAGAGTACCTACCATTGAAAAATAGACGTTTTCCCAAAATGCTAACACAAAGTACTTAAAAATCTACCTTAATTATGGTACGACGTGTACATTTAATATTAGAATAAATTTAATAGAACCATGTTATATAAGAAAAAATGGATCAAGGGCGCATTTTTAGCGTTGGAAAAGTAAAACATGTTTGTCGCACAAACGGAAATACTTAAAGTAAGCCGTAAATTCGTGAACTTCTAAGCTCACTAGCGTGTCGTTCTTCGGGTTAGTTCGTTGGCAAACATTTTATATCCACTTTACAATTTTCAAAGATTAGAAAACCCTGGAATCTACTTACCCGTATATGAAAATTGTAACATATCAGGGACAGAGTGTGAAAATTTGAAACATATTTTAAATGCTTAAATATTCATAGATTTAACGTTGTCATATTTAAGATTGATTGATTGCACAGACATTCCTTAGTTCTTTGTATCCATGTCCAAGTATGTAGGGATACAATTACAGTACTTTTATTCTTCATTAGAAATCAGATTGCTTGATGTAAAAAACTTCAAGTATCCTTGCAGTTAAAACTCCAGGTGCTAACAACATTTTACTACAGCTATGAAAGCTTAGGTAACTTTGCTTGTCCCCTCTCTTTTCAATATAATGTAGTGATGAACACAACTTTACCCGATAACGTTGTATAAATCAGCAGTCATTTCCAACACACAGGTAGTACAGACCTGTTCAGGTGCAATGCTAACGAGAGTGACGTTTCCGTGTGCCGTTGTCGCAGCTCCTTCCACCACTCGTCGGCTGTTCTACTGTAACCTACATTATAGGAAATAATAAGCATTTCCTAATTGTATTGTGTGAAATTTTTATAATTTGAATTCCAACTACAGTTAGTATTGTAGGGCCGTTAGTCTAGAAGTCAAACTTTGTGTAATTTGCGACAGAAAAATAATTTTCAATTGTGAATATTTTTCAACCATTACGTAATGTCGTTATGTACGTTATGGTTACTAGAAAACACGTGTAATTTTATGTTTATCCTAACAGCAGCGTTAAATTTGGCACATACAAACTTTGCGCGCAAGCAAAACTTAAGAAAAAAGTGCGTTAAGTTATATCTTAGCAGAAACAACCATACAAAATGTATAGACTTACAGCGCGTAAATTAGTAACGTAGAAACAAATTACATGTCAATGACAACTTTCTCGAAAACATCAGTCGCCAATCGAACAAACAACAGCTAATCAAAATACTTTGTTTTAACTAGCAGCACTGATTAAAAGAAGCCAAAGTAGAATTGAGCTTTCAGATTAAGCCTACCCACCATGAAAAGTTAGCATGGACTATAAATATGCACGGCGCAACAAAAACAGAACAGAAAATCCAATGCAACGGCGCACGAAAACCCGAAGCGACCGAAGGATAGCGAACGCCACAATACAGCTAACCGCAACAGATTGGTGGATCACGATACGCGCCCGATGTACTCGTATGTACGTACTTTCGCTTACACATACCTCTACCTGATAACGTTACGTAGTTTACGTCAAGGGTAACAGCTGAAACAATTTTTTCAGCCTTTTCGTCAACTGGAAAAGCGTCAAAGAAAAGTATAGAAGTTGCAAAAAAATATTGACTTCAACATAATTATCAACACCAGTTATAATTATCAACAACATAATTATCAGCATTAAGTTCAATATAATTATCGATACAAATATATTAAGAATGGTAAATGTTTAAGTATTTGTGAATCATTTTTACAGTCGTAGTCGTAGAATCAATTAACATTTCTATCGTCTTCAATTACAGTTTCAAACAATATATTAAAAGAAGTGTTTCTTGTGTTGGTACAAGAGCTAATCATGTCGGGGGTAGTTTTAAATGTACATAATTATTACAATTGAGGATAAAAAATGCCTAACTACTAGCTGTCTAGCTAACTACTAAAACTAACAATAAAACCTCATACCAACCAAAGGATGATTCAACTTACAATGCAGTAAACCGCAATAGATGGGCGGATAACGATACATCGTGCTCGTCGTACTCGTAGGTACCTACTACAGACGTCTGTAATCTGTAATACCCTTAGTTTTACTCTGTCTAATTGCATTATTAAAAATTATTTTACTTTGTTAACAGGCTCTGACATTACAATCGCAGCAAACAATTCAAATAGTTGTCTTTATACAGTGATATACGGCACACGATATGTATGTCTATATCAATACCCGTTTCACTGTTTATTTAAATCCCTACTAATATTATAAATGCGATTGTAACTCTGTCTGTCTATTTGCTTAACGTTCACGCCTAAACCGCTTAACAGATGTTAATGAAATTTGGTACAACTATACATTTTACCTTGGGAAAAGACATAGGCTACATTTTATCGCAAAAAAGGGGTTCCAGGGGCTGAAATAGGGAATGAAGGTTTGTATGGAAGTTCGTCATCGAAAATAAAACCGCGAAACTTTTTATTTAGTCAGTTCCTATGAAATATATTACAAGAATACAAGCATTTTTTAAATTCGACCTATACGGGGGGGGGGGGGGGAAATAAGGGATGAAAGTTTGTATGGAGGTTCGTAATTATTATTCTAGAATTCCAGCGG
>DWGJ01001552.1:0-19337 GCA_018246895.1 Aspitha aspitha aspitha
GAGTAATATTTTGGATTTGTGTTATTAACTGGTATATTCAAAATTTTGATTTGTGCGAGTATTCATGAAAAGCAGCGATTTGTTGACGGTCAATAAAATTACCTAATAGGTAACAATACAGACTGCTACGATATATAATTAATAACAAATCAATTTACGATAATTATTGACGATAGTTATTTTTATTTATACGCTACACAGCTTTTTTTGTATAAATAATATTGGCTTCCAATCCTTTCATAAAAAACATTGTCATGCAATTTAAATTATCTGGTAATAAAATTAATTCTAGAACAAAGCAATTTATTATAATATGAAATAAAAAAAAATGTAGAATTATTACACTCGTGAGTATTGCATTTTTAAACGACACGTATCGTAATGTCAAATCGCTAAAATAACGTCAACGTCACTCGTGGAGCCGTCAAATTTTAAAACGCCAGTTCAACGTGCTACGTTTAATATTGATTTATCGTAATTTCAATATTTATCTGAAATTGTAATAGGATGTCTTCCTCTTTTTTTTTAAAAGGAAAATCTAGAAAAATCCACAAGAGAAAGGGTGATAATGTACCGAAGAAAAAAGTCAAGAAACAAAATACTCCTAACCTAGAAAATGGTAATGAAACTTCGGACAGTGAATTGGATTTAAAGAAGTTTTCCGATGCCGAGGGATCGGAGAGCGACCACGAGACTGCGGAGCAAAAGAAGTTGCGGTTAGCTAAAAAATATTTGGAGGAAATCGAGAAGGAAGAAGCCAGAAAGACGGAGCTTAAAGACCTCGACGGCGCCGTGGAAAAACGTTTACAAAATGACTACTTAGAACAGAAAGGTAAGTTACGAGTGGAAGTAGCGGACAATTACTCGGCACCTGTTGAAAATGACTGTCGACTCATAAAAGCGAAAGAACACAGACTGTCGCTCACGTGTTTGTGTGTGTCAAATGATGGGCGCTTTGTTTTTACCGGCTGCAAAAGCGGCACTGTTATAAAATGGGCCATAAAAGAAAAAAGAAAACTTGGCTGTTTGACACACAAAACACACTCCAACTTCCTGAAAGGCGGTGTCACTTCTCTAGCAGTAACTACAGATTGCAAATATCTCGCGTCATCTGATGATTCCTCCAACATCCAAGTCTGGGATCCTATCAGCTTGAAGCATGTGCACACATTCATGGGACACAAGGATAAAGTGATAGGTCTGGTTTTTAGAAAAAACATGCATACTTTATATTCAGCCAGTAAGGATAGGTCTGTGAAAATATGGTCGCTGGATGAGATGGCTTATGTTGAAACATTATTCGGTCACCAGTCCCCCGTCACAGCAATTGATGCTTTAACGAGAGAAAGAGCAATCACAGCCGGGGGTAGAGACACCACTGTTAGAATATGGAAGATAGTAGAAGAATCACAGCTCATCTTCAATGGACCTGTAGGTAGCTTAGACGAGGTAAAGTTGCTGGACGAGGAACATTTCGTGTCAGGTAGTGATAACGGTTCGATTTGTGTTTGGAGTGTATTAAAAAAGAAACCTCTATGTACGGTGCTCGAGGCACACGGCTCTGAAAATGAAGTTCCCAGGTGGATAACGAGTTTAGCCACATTGTTGAATTCAGACGTTTTTGCATCCGGTTCATATGATAACTCGATACGACTTTGGAAAGTGTTTGATTCATATAGAAAAGTTGCGCCGATGTTTAGCATAGAGATTGAAGGTGTTGTGAACAGCATGCAGTTCATGAGTGACGGCAAGCAGCTATATGCGGCAGTCGGACAGGAGCACAAAGCTGGAAGGTGGTTCAAAATGGCAAATTCAAAGAACGGACTGTTAGTTATTAATTTTAATATTAAGTCATAATCTTGTATAAATACACTATTCTTTCTTATCTAT
Organism: Aspitha aspitha aspitha; assembly: GCA_018246895.1. NCBI lineage: Eukaryota > Metazoa > Arthropoda > Insecta > Lepidoptera > Hesperiidae > Aspitha > Aspitha aspitha. The sequence continues at coordinate 1,891 of DWGJ01001552.1, forward strand.
GGTTTTATTAGAAACTCCTTACTGTTCCAATGAACCGATATCTATGAGTCAATGTTTCAAATTTGTTTTCTTTAACATTACATTGTTACTGTACTATGAAAAATAGAGCAATATTACCGAGTATGAATCAACATTTTTAATATTAAAGGTGACAAAGAAATTGGTGCCCTGTCTGCCTGTTTGTCAACAAGATGTATAAAAAAAATTGCTCAAAGGTGTCCTGGAAGCAATTTTAACATAAACCACTCCACTGTCTCATTTTTATTTTTATCTCTACATTTCAATAAAAAATTGCACCTCAGTGTGAGCATAGCATTATACACTTCAATTTAATATTACCAAATGGGGTATACAATAATCTCAGTCTCAGGTTCAACTAATAAAATCACTGAGTCTTTTATTGCAACCATTTGAAATACAATTTGGAAACAATTATCAATCCGAATTAAATGTTTTAACCGACTATAGTATTGGCGCCTCTAAGTTGCAAGTAGCCAGCAGTGATATCCATCGGCAAGCTTCGAACTGTAGCAAACTCTTCAACATTGCTGTAGAACAATTTTGAATGCCGATCCATATATGGAGCTGGCAAGCCCGAGATGTCTGAATATTTTTTCGTAGGTTTGAAAGATGGTGGTGCATTTATCGAGTAATCTGAAAACAATAATACCAAATATTTTTAATGCCAAATGAAATATAACATTAATAAATCACTTGTGGAGTTTATAACTTAAAAGAGTGACTGTAATCTCTGTTTTGAAAATATGTAAATAATATAAAATGAACATTTTATTTTATTCAATTTTTTATTCAATTATGTCCAATTAGGCATTATTAACATTAGAACGCCAGCAACTCGACCCTCGGGCTCCTCATAAGTGGCCGACTTAGTTGCTAAAAAGAGAATTACGTCGACAGTATTTTATTATCATGAAATTTAATTTCCGGAAACTTACAAAGTACTGCTTCGTTAGGCCAAGGCAAAGCTCTATCAGCAGTTAGTATTTGTTTTAGCGATCTCCACATACGTTTTTTGGATCCGCTTTTGACAATAAATTTGTTTTCTGTTTTAAAACAAAAGGTCTTTTCTGTATCTGCACTCATATTAAAAATTTAATTGTGTGTTATAATATTAATTTTACATTATAGGACCAGCATTTCAATTACAAATAGATAATTGTTTTCTTGATTAGACGTTAAATATTGAATTGGACGTTGTCATTGACATGGGTGACAACTAGTTTTTTAAATCACGACAATCTTAACTTGGGAGTTCGAGTACTTGCGAAAAATTAAAAGTACTATAAATCAGAAGGCAAAATTAGAGAAATATAAAATTTGTTATCTTGAATAATGTGAGACATCTACAATGGTTTAACTTTTGAGATATTTCACCTAAATTTTATTACAACTGTTTGTGACGGATAGTAAGCGAAAATATAGTTAATAAATACGTTTCAGAACGATTAATTGAGAAACTTCATTCACACGTGTGTGTCAAAAATGTCAAAGTTATAGGTTAGGTTTATTACAGTAGTACTTGTATTGTTCATTACATTGTGATTTATGATAATAATGGTATAAAAAGAACTTAAAAATGGATATCGTTAACGAAATATTGGAAAAGGAACAACGGAAGGCTGAAAAGTATAAACCAATCACAGTTGAAAAACATTTAGAGGTAGACTTTGATATTGGAACTCTTCTCGCTTCGGACACAAACGATTTAGACTTAAAGGCATTGACGTAAGTATTAGTTACTGTAGTAATACACTTTTTATGCCAACTTTTATACAATTATGTTGGAAATATACATTTTAGTTTTAGCAGAGCTGTTAGATATTAGAACGTAAACACTAGACAGTCAATACATAGTAATAATAAAAGTTGATACTTATAAATCTGTATCTGATTATATCCGTAAACCTTTTAATATGAAGAGGTGAGTAAAAATCATATTAAAGACACTAAAATATTAACATCCGATACCAAAGTAAGCAGAGTATGAATGAATAAACTAAATCAGTACTTAAATTTCTTGAATTCTAAATCTATTTTTCTGTCATGCTAATATTTTAAGTATTCATCGTGCCTTTAATTATGCCTTTAATTTCCCAAAGAACACTTGATCAGTATGATGACCTTTTTGTTAAAATTAATTCTAATTCTTTTATTAATTGTAAAGTATATACATAAACCGAATGAAGGTCATGTTTTAGTCATCATACTTCGGCTTTGTGCACCCCTCAGGCTATAGTAGACCGTGAGGAAAAAATGTGAAAAAATGTTTTTATGTTATATTTTTCTTATTTTCTTATATCTTATATTATAAATAACTTGTTTTAGGTCACCCAGCAACAGAAACACATACCTCCACTCTCTAGCCCGAGACAACACACAGTTGCTACTGAACAAGATATGGGAGTTGCCCACTGAGAGGATTGATGAAGCAATAGTCGTTAGGCTACCGCAGCCCACTACGGTGCTGCCCCGAGCCAAGCCAGTGCCCAAACCGAGACCGTTGACCAAGTGGCAGGAGTTTGCCAAATCGAAGGGCATCACCAAGACCAAGAAGGACAAAGTCAAGTGGGATGAACAATTGCAGAAATGGGTGCCTCTATACGGGTTAGTGATTATTACTTTTTATGTAACCATTAATAAACTATCTGAGAAGTTGTTATATGAACATAGACCAAACTCTGGCTGAGTTGCGATGATGGCAAATAAGCTATACCATTCTTCAATAATAGAATTAAATAAAAAAAAAAAAGGTTAACTCCTACATAAAAAATATACTTTTCAGTTTTATCACATTATTACAAATTATAAATACAACTCATGGGATTATTCTAATGTAAGATGTATGTCTGCATCACAGATTCAAAAGGGCCGCTGCTGAGAAGGAGAAAAATTGGCTGATTGAAGTACCGCAGAATGTCGATCCAATGACCGACATGTACGAGAAGAAAGCCAGTGAGAAATCGGAGAAAGTGGCCAAGAATGAACTGCAGAGACTGAAGAATATCGCTAGGTCTAGAAAAGTTAAAATACCAAGAGTTGGTATACCTGTCACATCGGACAAGGCATCTGCCACTCAGGTAAATAGCATGGTTAAAAACAAGATGGATCAACAATTATATTTATGGTTTTTAATTTTTTCACATAATGTGTCCTATATGTTTACATTTAATGATTCTTCCATTTGTCTATCAGCTTCTAGAAGTTCACTGGTGATAATAATTCTAGTCTTCTACAAATTATTGCACAACTTTGAAGGGTGAACTGGGCTCCTTTTGTCAAGATGTTATGTCATTTTAAAAAGAGGGAGATTCGGCAATTGCAAAGATGTCGCTAAACTGTCGGTGTTCCTAATGCCTCTAATTGTTATGTATGCCTGTATAATGTTTGTAAGCGACAGCATAGATAGAGAATATGCCCGTGATTCTGTGTCGCCACAATTATTTCATTTCATTAACACAATTTTTTCATTGCAGCTGTCTACGGCAGCAACGGTAGCTAAAGCTTCGACAGCATCGCTCGGAAAATTCCAAGACAAACTGCCCAAGGAGAAGGAGGCGCGGGGGAAGGGCATCCACGAACTCATTCCCGGCAAGGAGAGGAAACGGAAAGCACCCATCCCCACACCTCAGGCGGAGAAGGAAAATAACCTCAACATGATCGATAAGATATTGGGTAAACGGCCCAAAATTGATATGGAGAAAGCAGTTTCCAAGCATATACATGAAGAGCAAGTGCAGTTAGTATCGAGATTTAAATTTTTATCCATAACCTGCGAATTATTCAAGTATTTTATCTCAATACTGTGCTCAATAGTCATTTGGATAATGTCAATGTAGTGAACAGAGAATTACAAAATGCTATAACAGTATATGCAATGCAAGTTTCTAGATTAATAGTGGAAACAAATTTGCAATGAAATCCAGATATATTTGTTATTAAGCCTTGAAAAGTACATGTTGATTGTACTCTTAAATAATGCTAAAAGTTATAGTAAGCTAATAATAAGTTAATCATTTAATTGTGACATGCACGATTAGAAAACAATAATAAACTTGGATAACTAAATTTTGCTTCTTACTCTTTTATAGGCGATCGGTGGAAAAGAAAACAATGAAAACGCCCAAAGGCAGGGGTAAAGGGAAAGGTAATGTCACACAGTTCTCAGCAAAGAAGCCCAAAGGTGGCAAGGGACAGCGGAATCCGAATAAAAAAACCGCCGGCAGGAAGAGGAGATAGATTTAGTGTGTTATTATATCTTAATAAAGTATATTCTAACAAAGACACGGTTTTTTTGTAACTTTATGTGAAAACAAACAGCAAAGAGCAGGCAACAGACAAGGGACTGTTGCAACCGGGATATCCGTAACAGACTTTGAATAAGACTATAGGAATGGGACTTGATTGGTATAGTAACAGACAGTAATATTTGTATTCCCATTCTATTTGAAGTTGGATAAGTCTTTAACCGGCCAGATCAACTGGGATGTTGTGATGTATCTGGACTCAATGGAAAAGCAAGTATACAGATCAATGGTTAATCCGGAAGAGACAATATCCATAGGAAAATACCTACAAGTTATTAACAATGATTTTAAGCTACCCCATATATTGCCCTGTAAATGTCTGACCTTGTGTTATTATTTTCATTTGCTACTATTTATATTCATTGCAATGCAAAGCATGAAGAGCTGCAATCTAAATTAAATGGGTTTGTTGTGTGGGTGAGAATTAGTTCTGCCAACTATAATAAAACAACAAGGAATATTTGTTCAGTATTGCGTTTATTTTTAACCAGTATACCTTATGGATAGGTTGAGTACATTAACATAGGTTACGGGGTGGTTGTGAGGAACTTGAATGGTTTTGTAGCCGTGAACGAATACGCTGATATATATGGCTAACTTACAGAAGTTCATGTAACTCTTCCGCACTTAAAACTGCAATAGGTTTCAATAGAAAAAGCATAAAATATATGAATGAATAAATGTTATGACGAGGCGAAGGTAACGTTTCGTTAAAAATTGCCGTCTGAGCAAATCTTTTCACTGTAAACGTTTAAATGAAATTTAAAATTCTTAGAACGATATGAATAGGTCACTTGTATGGAATGGGTCTTCTGAATGTGGAAGTAATAGATACTCGACCTACTACTAGTCAAGGGGTACTCATAGCTTTACATTTGACATAATATATTTATCAATTCCACTTTTTAGAACGTGTTTAATCTACACGATTATAAAAGGCTTTATCTATACACAAATGACAACACTCTCAAACATATCATTCGCTATAATCCAATAGCACATCACGTGCTATGGAAGGGTTAGGTAAGGTAAGGTAAGGTAGATCAATACTGTATAGAACACCTAAATCTAGATACACTAATATGAAAACGCTATAAAGCTTTCTGGAAGCGTCTACAGTTACGATTGTGCTCATTTTGAACGACGCGGTCGTATTTTTGTCATGACATCTTTATGATTCAATTTCACCTAAATCCATTCCGTAAGGCGTAAGTGTTGCGTAGGTATATCGATCTAAGGGCTTAGTTTAAAACGCAAAGGCCTGTTTTAATACAATCTAAATTACGAATTAAAGAATATTTTAATTCAATTGAAAGCTTGAACTTTAATTTTTGATATTATGCTTTAACTATTACACTTTTATAAATGTACTTTTCTACCATATAATGTAGAATCGCACTTGGATTAATTAATTTTTACAACATATTTAATCTGAAACGTGATGCAAGTCGAGGTGACTAACAGTAACTTACTGTCAATAAGTATATTTTTTAAATTATTATTGAAACAGATGGAAAAATTGGCTATTGTTGTTAAAGATGTCATGACAGAATAACAACCTGAACCTTTACTAATATTGCTCTCAATAAATATCACTATGCGCTACATTTTGTCGCCTTACAACCACATTTTATTTCTATTAATCTATTAATAATAATATAAATTTATCCTAATATATCTATTGATATTTCAAATACGATCTACTTTCAGAACAGGATCAAGTGAACATTTTTTTATTCATATTTTATTTAACAATATACGAAAATAGAATATATCGATAAATTTTAAACATTTACACATTATATACTAACAGGTAGGTACACTTATATACATAATTGTTTAATGACACTAATCATTGAATTAAATTCATATAATCGTAGTCACAAATGTTACGATATACTTGGGCAAGTTTGGGTCTCCAAGTGTTTTAAAACATGACTGCAGAAATTGGCGCACCATTTTATCACTCACACTTGCGCAAGTCTAATATTGCACAAGTACCGATACCGTAACGTATGTGGCTACTACAGCACGAACAATTACAATAAAAATAAAAATATAGAGAGCAACAATACTTTTTAAAGAGTACCTAGTCATAATTACGCAGCAATAAAGCAATATTGTATAGTAACGACCGTCATGGAGGATAAAAGTTATCTGCTCGTGCGATAAAAAGACTCATTGTTGGTCTCTACGTACAATAACGAACACTCGACAATAATTCGAATAATTTTTTAACGGACATAAAAAAACTGTATGTAAGTCAAAAATAAATCAAACTTAACACAAATGCGGCATTGAAGCCCTGTTACCCCCAGTGTATTTAAAAGTAAATATTTTCCCACTTGTATTGTATATATTGCACTCTTCCCTAGCGAAGAATTACCCGCAACCCTATTTATCGGCCTGAGTAAGTCGAGTGTGGGGTGACTTTATTTAGCTTCTCAATTAGGTTACTGTGTCACTGAAGTCACGCGGATATAAGGATATAAATAAGCGATCGATTATCTCAATCCAGCCCTAACTATAGAGATATACTAAGGGTGCGTTTCCACCAGGTATGAGCGAGGATGCGTAGCGAGGAATGTGTTTGTTCCAATTCCAATGTGCCAAAGTAAATTAGGTATACTAATATGAAAAAAAACAATTTCCTAATGTCGGCAAAATTTCAAAAAAAAAAACCTACTATTTCATTCGGTTGTAAATATAATGTTCATGACATATCAATGCCATTGCTATAACAATTTATGTGAAATATTGTCTTTTTTATGGCTGTCCGTTACGAACTAGATCGGAGAGAAGTAATTTGTTCTGTAACTTGTTATTGGTGATTGTAAATTATCTAAAAGCATTTCGTACTTGATGTTCATAAGGATAGTTAGCTATATGACAGGAATACCTAAATGATGAATAACTTAATGTGTTGATTTTTGTGCTTCAGACATTATTTATCGTAAGTACGATTAAACGAAAACAGTAAGTATGTACAAGAGTGTTCTTAAATATACAAAAAAAACTAATTATCAGTATTAGATAATAATTAGAATAATGTTTTTCGGGAACTAATTTAAAGACGATCATATATTAAAAATATACCGGTTTTCAGAAAACCATGTCACTAGTCAGCGCCATTGGATAGCCAATAAACATGACATTTGAAAGGCGCCAACAAATTCGTTCGTTCCGAAATTAAACGGTACAGTTATTCATTTAATGCCTCGGTCATTAAATTTCCTATACCTCCAAAATCAATATAATCGTAATACAAGAATAAATAAATACATATATCAATAAATAAATGACTTAAAAATGTGATAGGGTGAAACCGGTACATTCCGTCCTACGGGACAATAAAATGTAATAATAAGTTAAAAAGATTATTTTTAATAAATCAATCCTGTATTACTTTCACCCCCAAATCACAACTAAAACCGCATTGAACTCGAGGCGTATGCTCAAGTTACCCAAGAGTTACCCAAGCGTCACTGAGCACATTCGAATTCGAACGCTAATACGTTCCAGTCAGAGATTAATAGGAAGCCTTGAAACTACAAACATCTCACACACACTATCCATTAATAACATAAAAATAAAGAGTTTACTTTTGGTATTCGAGAAATTTAATGATCGATTTTTAATTAAAGTATTATAGACAATAATTGTTTATGGTCTAACTATAACCCTGTATATAAATAGAGGTTTCGTTTTACATGGATGATTTATAGTAGATACATAATTAAAAATATAATTTCAGTAATCCGTAATTTAAAATTTTATATTTATCTGATTTAATAAACATATTTTACACAACCGGTTACAATATAGGATGCTGGAATAAAATTCCTCGAGCCAGTACAAAAATAATTTCTGATCAACATTAATGTTGTGAATTGTTAGATATACTTTCATTTATATTTCATTTTATCATTATACTATATGTAATTATTCTTATATTCTAATCTATAAAGGGAAGAGGAGATCAATTATGGAATAGAAAAATCTTTGTCACCTATCAAACAATTACAATAACATTGTAATAAAGATATAAATAATCACTACTTAAAAACACTACATGATACTTTAATCACTCTCTTAAAATATCTAATCTATGGTAAGGTAAGGTAATAATTAAATTAACTTATGATTATAAATTTATTATTAGTTTGGCACAGGCTTAAAAATACGCTATAAGCGTCGTAACGACTCCCGGTAAATTCAAATTTCGAAATAATTCGAATTGTGCTCAAACTTATACATATAACTAGTTTACTTATTTGGCGGCAAAAATGCGGTATCAAATTCTGTTTTTGTTATATATTACGTTTTGGCTTTCTGAATACATCAACATCGTATTTTTTAAGTATTATTCAATGGCTCCGCTTTTTATAATCTATTCTAAGAATATTAGTAGTTATGTTTATGAAGTTTAAATCTTTAATGTTTCAATAGGTTGAAAGCATCAAGTAAGAGTTTTTGAGAAAATCATGTGAAGTTGGAATAAATATCATTTAGTATATTTCCGATTTTCGAACAGGAGCGATTACTAGAAGGAATGTGATAGGAAATATATTCACGGATTTAAAAAGCTAAACTTACATACTAAGTATTGCCTACTGAACCAGTCTAAGTTAGCGTATCTAATAGCAAGAGATGACGGCAAAAATACGTAGAAAATATATAGCAACTATGGGCGGGTTAGGATTAGCGTATTTTTCCGCGCGTATACGGTCGTTCCGGCATACGCGCTTAGGGTGCCTTTCCACTAGGGATGAGCGAGGTTGCGTAGCGAGGAATATGTTTGTTAAGAACTCGCCTACATGCGCTTCTAAAAACGAGCTTATACGCGCGTATAAAACGCTAATCTGTAACCGCCCTATATGTTTGTCGCCGACTCTGTTCCTAATTAGGCTCTACACTTCGCTCGCTGAAGCATGTACGGCACACGGTGTACACATCGGATTCCGCGTTGTGCTTGCCCTTATAATGGCAAACTATATGGACCAATTTGAGGTTATCCTTCGTGAATATCTGTAGAAAATATCTGTCCGCATCAATAACGCTATCGCTGGACACCCTCTCGCACGATACGCATCTAACCCCGCCGTCGTACAACGCGTCGAGCGCCCGCAGAACGCTGGGTATTATCGATCTGGAAAGTTCGATCCTGTGATCCAAGTTCCACGTTTGAAATATGATCCGCTCCTCGCGGCTCCTGTACGGGTTGATAACGTGTTCGTTCAGATACGCACACGCATCGTTATTCCAAAGCCCGCCGCATTCGAACTCACCGTTCGGATTGCACAGGCGCAGTTTCCTGTCAGCTTTCCTGTTGAAGTAGCCCTCGTTGTACTTCCTGCGCTCGAGCAGTCTCCGCAGGTCCAGCAGGAACTGGTCGATGAGCTTCTTGCCGCGGCCGTTTTTCGAATGCACGTACAGTTCAGAGGAGTGTAGCGCCGTTTTCGTTTTGTAATAGTAGCCCCGCATGCGATCCTTGACGCGCTTGCACATCGATTGCTCCTTCGTTTTCTCCGATGGCTCCAAACCTGACAATCGTATACGTTACTAGCTGTGCCACACGGTGTCACTCGCGTTAATTAGAGAAAAATCTATTAAAAGACTATTTTTTAAGAAAGTCACACTATGATTACATTATAGAAAATTACACAGAAAACTGAATAATAAAGGAACGCTTTCTTGTTGCTGCTGCACTCCTATTAGTCGTAGCGTGATGTTATGTAGCCTTCCTCAATAAGTGGACTATTCGACACAAACATAATTTTTCAATTCGGACCAGTAGTTCCTGAGATTAGCACGTTCAAACAAACTCTTCAGCTTTATAATATTAATATAGATTTTAGCGGTAAGGCATGCAATTAGATACTAAGTAAGAATAGAAAAAATTAATTGAAGTAGAAAAGGCTAAACTTGTCTTTAGCCTTGGAAATTATAAATCTTTGCCTACCCCTCAGCAAACAGGGTACTGTAAACAATGATCTATATTTTTTTTAGTACACAGATGTATAGACAGCCACTATCCTTTATACGCTTAAATTAAAAACCAATAAATTTAAAACTGTCAAGACTTCAAAGGCTTCAACCAAGTTAATTGTATCTAGCTTCGTACTGGTTGGAAATACAAATTCAAGAATTTTCGAAGAAATCTATATATGACCCCTACCTTCAAACCACTCAGGGTCCTGGGTCCTCTCGCTGAGCATCGTACGAGCATCATCGGATGCAGCAATGTATTTTTGGAAAACCTTAAATTTTTCCTTGAAATTGGTGTTAAGGAATTCCTTTGCAGCCAGTCCTGTGTCTATATAGTCCTTTTTCGTTAAACGAATTAAATTATAGTAGTAGTCAAAGTCTGAAATGAAATGTATTGATTTAATTGCATCTTGTTGTAAATTAAGACTTTTTAAAAGTTAGCTTACATTCATATCTTAATATAATGCAAGCCTTAATATTGTTGTGATTTTAACCTAGCATATATTTTTATTGTAATAAATAACTTTTCAATAGTCAATAGTCATATTTTCAGACATATCAGAAAATGTTTTATTGTTATTCCATTTTTTTTATTTCACCAACTTCAAGCAGTTAATCATCAATTGTTGAAACCGATTAAAAAGTTATATTCGAATTTAGAATTTTGAAAAACACATTCCAATTTTCTAAACATACCAGTTACCATTTGTTCCTTATCCTTCAGCAGTATAAAAAGAGTTTGCGGCGGCAGGGTGTTGAGGTACTCGTCATCGTCGACGTGGGTTCCGTCTTCCGCCACGAACAATCGACACTCCGACGAAGTGACATTGAACTGGAAGCAATAAACTGAATTAGGCCAAGGTACGAAGTCGGCCAAGGCCCGACGCGGCCACCTAGCCTTGACCTAATTCCGCAGAGCTCAGCAAATATCCTCAAATCAACAAAATCATGAATGAAACTACTCACCAAATAATAATACAATAGCAATTTTCTACACAATAACTCCCTAAGTAGTACGGAAAAATAAAACTTACACCCAACTTTCTGCATGATTTATCAATAAGCTCCTGTAGATTTTCCGCGGCGACGCCGATTTTCTTCTCTCGCTTTACATCAGTCACTTTGTACCCCTTTTTCATATTTAAAAAATAACGTAAATGTAACAATATACTACTTTACAAGTATTTAAAATAGTGAATCAAATGATACGTAGTACAACACGGTAGCGAATGACGAATACCTCTGTTCACTTCACTCTTGTGCATCTAGAAAAGTTAAGTCTTTCGCTAACTTCATACTGGTTATAACTGGGAAAATGGATAATGAAAACATCAAATCGCAACTCAAAGATTCTGTGCTGCGCAACCTTAGCCAGTGCGCCGAGGACTCAAGGCTCAAGGCTAATGTCAGATTGGTCACTTGGTGAAAGTGATAGAAAGTGTTTTGACATATTATAATCTCTAGTCTAAGTTAAAGCATATTCAACTCTATTTCAATGCATAATAAAGTGCTTTGCTTAGTGCTCAACTATTGTTGCGGATTTTAAACTCTTTCTACGTTCCGTTTACGTGAAAAACTCGGATATATTTTGAAGCCGAGCAAAAGTATCTAAGCAAAAAATAAATAAATTTCTGATTAAACGTAGTATAAGAGCTAATTTTATAATATTAGAAATATTGTGTGTATGTGTATTTAAATTGTAGAGTGTAAAGGAATATATTCGTTTGGTTTTCGCGCTAAAACTCTTTTCGACAATCATTACCTGTCATTTTAGCAGTTCCTGCTTTAACTCAATTTGATTTTCTGAGTGTCCTAATTTTTAAATTTGTGATTCAATTTTCATCCTTAATTCTCATCCTCAACGGCAAATAGTAAAGTAATTGACTGTACACAACTCCAATCTAACTTCTACTATATACTTTGTATAAACATTCATATAAATTGCTTCTAATATACTATTTATTACCATTACCGAAATATACCGCTAATACCCATTGTTACATCGTAAACCCGGCTCCATTATGACAATTAAAAGGGGTGCATTAATCGTAATTGAAGGCGTAGACAGAACCGGTAAATCCACGCAATGTAAGCAACTAGGTGAGTTATATTTCAGTTACAATTTCATTCTGCAATAGGTACTTCCCTAGGCAAGTATGCTATGTTCAAAGCTGGACATAACATGCAATCTGGTGACATGATAGTAAAATAGGAACATACTGTGAGGAAAATGTTTTTTATCCACACACATAACATTATGATCATTAAAATTGCATATCAATGTTCATAATCAATAATGTTTTTCTTTATTTGAGTCGAGAGCTTAAAGAAGAAACAGATTCCAGTGGAATACACCAATTTTCCAGATCGATCGACCGAGGTTGGCAAAGTTATTGACAGCTACTTATGTTCTAAGGTACTTATCTAATGTTCAAACTTGTGTTTGTTTCTTGTTTGATGTTTATCCAACAGATTGCCTAAGTCACTTTTTTCAGCGTCAATAAAAATAAATTGACTTGAATACAAATCTTATAGTGTGATCTTATATTGATAATTATTACGAACACATTACGAAACAAAATTAAAGATAAATTAATTTCGAGGTATGAAGGGTACCTTGTGTTAACCCTTTCCACTCCATGACGAGTGTCACTTGACACTGTTTTGTTCCACAGGCTCCACTGTCGAGTGATACTCGACATGGTGACATGTCGAGTGATACTCGTGGAGCTGGTGGAATAAAAACAAAAATAGCCTTGGAGTGGAAAGGGTTAAATACAGATATATGATTTGTAGCATATTTATAAAATTATATTTTGATATTTAATATTTATAACCATCAATTGAAATTGTTAATTGGAGCTATTATGAATTGTTATTTAGAGCTTTTATTTATTTGATATTTGAAATTTAAATTTATATTTTTAGTGCTAGAATAAGTCTCTGGTGACGCCAGAGGAATCATGAATTTATAAATAAATAAAAAAAACTAGTGACTGCTGCCTGCTCATTTGCTACTCTATTCGAATAAAATAAAAAGCTGATACCTGTTTAACTTTCTCCTGTTTGACATCATTCTCAACTTTGTATTCCCGATCATTCTGGAAGTCATCTCCATACGCTTCGGCGGTGAAGTCTGTGTCTTTTTCAAACCTTTCACTTTTAATAACCGAAGTATTCTTATCTCCTGGTAAAGATATAGGAATTTCATTGGTAGTGTTCGGTGAGACAGTGCACTTTGGTTTCAATTTCAACTCGGATGAGATGGCTTGCAATGACTTGTGAGTTTTGCGACTTATGCGTCTGAATTTAAGAGCTAAATCTAGGGAATTGGTACATTTCGTGCACATTTTCTGTGATAGACCATCGTTGAATTTAATCTGTAACGAAGGATGGATCAAACATTAAATAATCTGTTAATTAAATTAATATAGTTATCAATTTTTTATCTACGGTATTTCCCAGGGACGAACTCAATATTCACTCTTTTTCAGAATCCATTTATTACACTTTTAGAAGATTCCATCTAAATATAAAATCGATAAATGAAATAGTTACGATGAATATCTTTATCCGATTTAATATAGTCCTACATAATTAGCCCTGGGCGTCCTAATAAAATACACTCTTTATGGAGACGATTTTGTATTTTTCTACTTCTGTACGCAAGAAGTAACTGCATACTTACATCTAAGCCTGTAATCAATAGAAGATCTTTTGAACGTTTTTTCTCCGACTCTTTATTACTAAACAACGGCTGCAAGTCGTCAGTGCTGAGACACGTGCGACAATGGTCCAATTCCAATGTCTTCGTAACAATTTTGTTTCTTTTAAGATCCTTACAAGCTTTCCTTCGACGTGATATCATTCTGTTTATAAACACCACAGCTAGCATTTTGGTATTTCATGAAATTAATATATTTAAGTTGATAAAACTCGCACTGCTAACAAAATATACAGTAAACATGATCAAATTAATTCTATATACAGAGAAATTACTCAAATTACACGTTTCCGGTATTATAACAACATAACACAAATCTGTTTATGTATTTTCCATTTAGATTCTGTTTGACATTCTTGACTTGACAATCGTAGTTTGCATTGAAAATTGTAGGATAAAATTGTTTTTTTTACAAATTTTTACAAATTTTAGCATAAATATGTTGGCCAATTTGTCTGACTTATAATGAATTTTGTACAAATTATAAATACATGTCGTTACATAAAACATGCATTGCATTATAATGTAATAATATTGTTGTTAATTTTTTAATCTGTAAATTATTGGCTAAAAGATCGCTATCTAAGCTAACAGTCTCTTAACTTTTTAAACGTCAACATGCTTACTGTTTATTTGCCAGTCAACAATGACAGCTGCTATTGTTATTGGCGTCCTGTTATTGTGTAAATGTGTAGCATTACATTTATTATATTATAATTATATATATTAATCGTATCAAGATGACTTAAAATGCATCGATATTAAATCACTCACACAATGCATCCTTGGAACTGTTGTAGAATGTGTTTAAGTACCCAAGATCTACAACCAATATTCCCCTTACCCGAACATAGTGCAAAATATACAGATGTAATTTTCAACACAACGGGGATAAAGGTAGAAATAAATTAATAATGTAATGGATAATACTCAAACTAGAATCCCTACCACTATACATAATAATCAACAGTTATGTTAAAAATATAATGATATCATTCATTTCCGAAGAAATTATTGAGCTTTAGTGCCTGTAATTGTTTCGTAATAGGCTATGTAAGAGCTAGAATAGAAGAAGAATTAAGTAATAATATTTATTATTTCAATTTATTCAATGAAAGTTGCTTTGAAATAAATTAATACAAATTTTCATTATAATTCTGTAATTATTACAAAATAAGCCAGACTCCTAATAAAAGGAAAAAGCAAGAAGCCACATACTGATAACTTTACCACTTCCTTCACACAGGTTATGTTAGACCAGTGATTCTCAACCTTTTCGTGGTCAGGGACCACTTTTATATCATTCTTATTAGCGGGACCACAATGTAGGTATAACAAAAATAATCTGTAATCAAACTCAAGTGTTCATTAAAAACTCAATAGGAACGCACACTTATGCTAATTTTTAAAATCATTTCCGGACCATATTTTGGCTTCTGCGGACCACTGGAGGTCCACGGACCACTGGTTGGGAACCAGTGGGTTAGACAATCTTAAACTGGGTCAGAAAATACGTTGACTGCTAAATTAATAAATAAATAATTAACACTTTACTTACTTGCTGCTTTCTGCCTACCCCGTTAGGGACCTGGCGTGACGATATGTATGTATGTATGTAGAAAATACTTTGACTCTTGTCCAAACAATAATTGTGGTTTTTCAATCGAGAAAACTTTAATACAAAACAGATACATAATGTCAACTAACATCTGTCTACAGGTTGAACTAGACGACACACTGCCACAGGAAATGTGCACTCCTTGCATATCATTCATAAACGAATCTTACAAATTCCGAAGAAAATGTGAATTGGCCCAGCAAGCGCTTCAGGAAAATAACTCCTCCATCAAGCTAGAAGGACCGAGCTTTAAACTAGAGAACGAACATATGTGCATCGATATCACAGTGTTGCCAACCGACAACGATTTCAAGGATTTCGACGATAACATCACATTAGACACCCTGCATGGTTACGACTATCCACACAAGGATGCGAACAATTCGCACACACAGCCACAGGAGTACCAAAACAAATTGGATACAAACGAAACATCCATAGACATAGTGTTGAACGGCAAAAGGAAGAGCTTAAAACGTCCGGCCAGAAGAAAAACGACCAAACAAGAGAAGACAGAGAAGAAGAGTAAGACTGAGAGGGAGAAGGAGGTGATCCAGTGCGAGTACTGCAACAAGGTTCTCACTTCGAAGCTCTCTTTACGAAACCATTACAAGATCCACACAGGTTTCGATGTGGTCTGCGAGGTGAGGGTACTGGATTTTCATCATGTCACAGAAGTAGATGGCTCGGAGGCCGACAGACCTGATTTAAAGTTATCCCTCCACTGACCTCGTGGTCAAGTGGTTAAAAATCCTGACTGCAAAGCCGGAGGTCGTGGGTTCGATTCCCACCCGGGACAAACATTTGTGTGTGCAGCACATTTGTTTGTTCTGTGTCTGGACGTAATAAAATTATCTATATAAGTAGGTACTATATCGTATGTATATATGTATACTTATCAGCTGTCCGGTCCGGTGGAATTAACCCCAGTTATTTATTTATTTAATTATTATTGTGAAGTGCAATTTAATGCCTGTAGTGTTCGCTAGTTTGCTGCTGTCTTCAAATAAAAATAAGAGAACACAAATGTAGGTACTTCCCCGAACCGCTTTGCTATTCCACAGGTAGTTGCAATCCAAAGTCCACTTCCAATGGACGCGGACGCCCATATTTTTTGTGAACTTCGAAGTTGAAAATCCAAAGCTATAGAACTGTGGAGCGTTTCGGCCGGTTTTTGAACAATTTTCAATCCGAACCAGAACACAGTCGGTACTTCACAATGAATTTTCACGCATGCAACTTGTTATATATTTTTTCAAATAATGAAAGGCCTCGTTTCATGTAATACAACACGAAAATTATTCGGTGTTTTGGCATATTTCGGTTCGTAATTTGTAAACAATTTTACCTTGCAAATTGTTATTATATTTTTAAAATCAAAATGTCTTTCATATTTGTCAATGTGGTATACAAATTTGTATTATTAAACGATTTGTCATCGGTGATTCCTCTACTGTTTCTTATTCTTGTAACTAAAGTTTCAGCGACTTGAATAGAATTAATTGAAATGCACTTAATGCGCCGTACAAAGGCAATTGAAATATATCTCGTCGTAATCTATACTTATAATAAATCTGTAGAGAGGTCAATTCTGTACATTAAATATATTTCCAAAATAGCAATCAGGGGGTGATTATGGATCGACACTGATGCAAAAATTTGCCATCAGTAAAATTTTTGTCTGTGTCTGTCTGTATAACCGTTATAGAAACAAAAACTCGACGGATTTTAACGAAACTTGGTACAATTATTTTTCATACTCCTGAGCTGGTTATAGTATACTTTTCATCAC
>DWGJ01001553.1:0-19335 GCA_018246895.1 Aspitha aspitha aspitha
CTCGACACTTCTCTCAAGATGAAGGCTCTTTTTGAATTTATTTTCAGATTAGCATTATTTATTATTAAAAGGCAAGTTAGTAAAAATTAATTTTAAGAGTACTATATGACAGGCGTTAATCACAAGCTATTAATCGGAATAAAATAAAATTGTTTATATAACTGGATACTATAAAAGTACCAATCGCAGGCAAAAATTAGACAAGAGGAATAAAATCAAACGTTTAATGAAATAGTAGTCAAATAAACTGCAGGACAAACAAAAAATTGATAGAAGCGTTAGTTAATGAATATGTCACTACAGTATAAGAAATCTAACAATAATCTTATTAACAAGTAACGATCACTTAAGATGGCAGCTCTCCAAAATTCCTATTCGAATTTTAGATGTCCATTAGCTGTCACTTGCACCCGCTCGCCGCTTTGAATCGGTCTTCATGTAAGAAACAACGAGGCATTGTTAAACCAGTGGTGGGCAAACTGTTTTAATGGATTTTCATGTCTGGGCCATATACTATCCATGTCGATGGACTCTCGGCTGGCCGGATTAAATACTTTCGCAGGCCGTACTGTGCCCATCACTGTGGTAAACATTCCCTGTTTTCAGAATATGAGCGGGTACGGTATCGCGGGCGGAGGCGAGACGGACACGCTGTCGCGGCGGCTGCGCGACGCGGAGCGCGCGCGGGCGGACGCGGAGCGCGCGCACGCGGACGCACTGTCGCAGCTGCGGGCGGCGCAGCGCTCCCCGCTGGACGCGCACAACGTCGAGCAACTGCAGTCACGTGTACGGGAACTGGAGAAAAAAGTAACTTATCATGCATTCGATTATTCGCCATGCGTTGACTGGTAGAGAATGCCTCCAGGCATTAAGTCCGCCCTTTGTACATCTTAGTTTTAGGTGTGACAATAAAGTGTTGAGTAAATAAATAAAATTATTCCTTTAGAACGTAAGCTTGTAGAACACACACAACTATACGTCGATCGTCTCTTGTGTCTATGTAGTTCCACCCTTTTTACTGGTCCACTGCTGGACCGGGTCTCCTGTCATAGTGAGAAGGATTGAGGTCCTAGTCTACCACGCTGGCCAAGTGCGGATTGGTAGACTTCACACACCTCAGAAAATATTATTACAGTCTCTTGTATACTTCACACAAATACGTTAGGTTTTCATGAGCCAGTAAATGCATTGACATTAAATTTACTGCAACTGATGTGGGAGATATTGAGATAATTGTTGATCAACATCATCAGGCGGCGTTAGAAACAGTGAGATGCGAGGAGCTGCAGCTGGAGCTGTCGGCGGCGATGCGGGCGCGCGGGACCTCGACCACGGCGACCTGGTCCACGCCGCCCACACAACCTGCTACCGAGATAGAGCGGATCATGGCCAAGATCGAGCAAGACAACCGCATCCTCGCTGAGTTAGAACACACGCGGTCTACTACGCACGGTAATCACAACAACACGCACTTCGACACATTAGGCATATAATTTTTGTATCTTACTGTTTTATCGTCCGAATTTTCTAAGGTGCTGGAGATTTTTTTCCAAGTTTATATTTATACCCGTATGAGTGTACCTCTTAAATATATGTATGCAATAATAGCCTTGCGATGTCGTAATTTTTGAAATGGCTTTTTTTTATTTCAGGTATGCAGTCTAGTGGATCCAACCAAGCATTGGGCGAATTTCACTCACCTACGCATTCGCCTCTGCCGCATTCGTATACAGGGACAGGGCACATGGCCCTTTGCCAGAGTAACACCATGCCTACTCTCTCCTCGCTTCACGCCACTGGACAGTTCACCGCACCTAACTCCAACTCCGTTAACTACTCTATGAGTGCGCACAACCCTACATCATACACAAACCCCGTCGCCTCCTATACCACAAATTCCTTTGGTTTGTCCAACACCCATCAGGTAACCTTCACCAACCCAGTAACAGCTCCTCTTGTCAATAACATCAGTCAAATTTCAAGCACACTGGCGGGTCTGCAGAGCAACCTTCAGAACATCACGGGGAATGTAGCAGCTATGAATTTGGGTGGTAATTTGGTCGGTCCTGGAATAACGAATACCATAGCAGGATCGGCGCTCACGGGTTGTTTGAATAACCCGCCGACCAGTATGCCCGGAGGATTGTCGAGCACGCTCACCGGCATTCAATCTACCTTCCCTGGAGGTCTGGGCAATACGTTATCGAACCTAACTGGTGGACCACAAATCGGAGTGCTCAATACAAGTTTGACGGGCACCGGCACCTACGGCGCTGGTGCGGGTACTTATACAAATCCCCTTCTTTCTAGCGGTCTAGCAACCAATGCTATGAATATTAAGTTAAAACCTATAGACGAAATAGATCTTGGCTTAGGTAGATATGGGACTAACACTACTTCATTAGTTAGAGCAACAACTCCAGTAACACCTCACCAACCGTCGTGGAGCCTAGGATTAGATAGCCAGTTTGGAACTGATAGGCTAGGAGGCTTAGATACAGGATTCAGTCACGATCGAAACCAAAGAGCTTTGTCGAGAATAATGCCGAATTCTGGATTGGACTTGGATGGTAATACATAGTTTAATGTTGTAGGATGTTTTTTCTGCTTTGTTTGTATGAAACTTAAACAGATATTCTAAACACATTTCATTTACAGTTCGAAACACACACTACATGAATGGCAGCGCACCATCGGAACTTTTGGTCGATATGTTAGACATTCCTGGCAGAGGGCGCTGTTGCGTATATATTGCCAGATTTAATTACGATCCACCAGAGTAAGTACATGTTTTGATAGCGTTCAAATACGATTAATTTGACAAATATCTTTCGATACTCTGAATATTTCATTGTTTTTAGGATTGATAATCCGGAGGGCGAGATGTTGCCAATAAACGCTGGTGATTATTTAATAGTTTGGGGACCGCTGGATCCAAACGCTACGATGTTAGACGCAGAACTGTTAGATGGTCGTCGGGGTTTGGTACCAGCTAACTTTTGTCAAAGATTGGTCGGGGAAGACCTCGTAGAATTCCATCAGGTGCATTATTATTCATATTTCATGTGATATTTCCTTTGGTATATTATTATACCAATCTCATACAATGTTTCAGCAGTTACAGGTAGTAGCAGCCACCTTCCAAGCCGACGATACAAATACTACAGCTATAAGTGATCTATCCCTTAGCCGTGATGTGGCTCGCCTCAGCGAAGTTGTAGACATAAGCGATGGTCCCGAGGATGATGATAATGGTAATTATCCGTATTATTACTCAAGTGGTATCGGTCTATGCTAAGGAGTTGTTAAAAGTTCTTTTGACTTTAGAATCGGCAAATATTTCATGAAATCACATAAACAACAATACATTTAAGCAGCAGACATAATGCGCAGTGCACGTTAGTAACATTAAAATATAATTCATTGGAAACTAATGAAATGGAATAATAGACGCTAATTAACATAATTAATTGTCATAAGATATACTCTGTGGATATTTATAAGTATTATATGTATGTATAACAATGTTAATATAAACTTTAAAATATGGGTAGTATGAGTTGTTACTTTTACCTTCCAGTTGAACAGATTTGATCCTCCTGGATATTGTGTTAAAAATATTTTTAACTGGTTTATAATTCAGAGATTGTTTTAATTTTCTTTACGGCTTTGTTAAGTGATTGATTCCTTAGACTAGAGGAATAGTATAGTTGATTGATTTAGAGACAGACGAAATGTTATTTTTCTTACTACACCCTTTTTATTCTGCATGACAAATCCTGAACGCATTAATGCACTCATGAACATTAAATCACTGACATTTGTTACATGATTTAAAATAATATGTAAAAAATGTATGGATTTTTGCTTTATGCATTTGGGACATTTGCCATTTAATAGCATTCTAGATATCTATAGTTGGTCCTTCCCATTTTGCCCTCATCCTGTTACCGATGGACTTCGCCGCACGCTTCTTCGTATATCACTCGCACTTCGCCTCGCTGGCCGCTCTCCTATTCGCGATCTTCCCTTGGACCTGAACAGCAGAGCTGTTTTTCTCGTCGCTAGTGCCTGCACCGCGGCAGCTCACGCTAGAGAGGCAGCTGAACAAGTCTGTGCTCATCGGATGGACGGCGCCCGAAGGAGTCCAACAGGCGAACATCGATAGTTATCACGTTTACGTCGACGGCGTCCTCAAAACCACAGTGAAGGCGACCGAGCGCACCCGCGCTTTAGTTGAAGGCGTAGATTCTAACCGAGTAAGTGATCTTTAGGTGTTATGATAGAAATTCATCATTTTTCTGGTATCATTCATCATATTTTGAGCACTATTTACATAGATTGTCATAGGATGGCATTGTAATATCGATCAATGTTAGATTTTTAGTGCCAATTGCCAAAGTTTTATATTTCGTATTTATTTTTGAAAATATGTATATATATTTGTACTGAAACTGAAATATGTTTGCAAAGTGAGGAATATCCATGAGTGATCGCTTTAAATAGAATCAATTGTAGTCGTAGTAGAATTGACAAGTTGCCGTTTGCAAAATGTACACCGTCGTAACAAACGTTCCCCAAACTCCAAAGCCTCATCGCATCAGCGTCCGCTCCGTGACGGCGACACGTCGTACCTCGCGTGACGCAGCGTGCACTATGGTCATCGGCAGAGATACCGCCAATATGGGGCCGACATGCGTGCGGGCCAGCGGTGTCACTTGCTCACAAGCCATCATCTCCTGGTTGCCAGCCAACTCCAATCATCAACATGTAGTTTGCGTCAACAACGTAGAAGTAAGTGTAATTCTCCTGACTGAATGTAAATGACGAAAATCAGTAATAATTTGTGATTTCGAATTCCTTAGTCTGTGTTCTTTTGGGGCAATAATTATAAATTTGAATCTTTTCAAACCAGTTTACTGTTATTATTCTTTCGTAGGTTCGAACTGTGAAGCCGGGCGTGTATCGTCACACAATAACGGGCCTATCACCAAGCACGCAGTATCGTGTTACAGTCAGAGCGAAGCACTTAAGAGCCGGACCTCCAGGCATACCGATCGAAGAAGCCCCAGGAGCCTATACAGACTTTAGGACTCTACCCAAAGGCTTGCCGGATCCACCGAATGAAATTATGGTACTTAACTTGTTACACATAAGTTTTAGCATGAGGTGGATAAAGCATGCTGTTGTTCGGAATTTTTACACTACACCCACAACCCCTGCCCGCCAATACATACGATAAGACGATATTTTTACCTACCATACTAACTTTAGATACCGATAGTGGAGTGTGACAGTCATGTACATAATCCGGAACCAGATTCCAAAAGCTTTTACCCAAACAATGTGAGCGATTTAGCACACGCATTAAAGATAGCTTATCCGCTCACAGTGTGTGATGATTCTCCTCATGTTTACTCTCACCAATACATACACTACCCTGTACCCTTTAAAGTAATATCACAACCTCAAAGCACGCGGCACCTTGGACAATCTCGAAGAAGTCGCGTCAATCGCAACCATAAATCCAGCGCCAGGATAAATTTATAAGTCTCCGTTCACCTTGCTGCTAGATTTGCAATCCCTTTTGTAATTTTGGATCTTCCCTTTTGGTGTGGCTTTTAGTATGTATGACCTGGACATAGTTGTCAAAAATGTCATAAACCAATTGGCCTAAAGATATTGGCTGGATTGTTGGTGGTGATTGGTGCGGTGTCGCAGGTGGAGGCGGGGCCTCAGGACGGCACACTGCTTGTGACCTGGCAGCCGGTTCTCCGTCCGCCCGCGTCCGGGCCCGTCACCGGATACGCAGTATACGCAGACGGCAAGAAAGTGACGGACGTTGATTCGCCCACCGGCGATCACGCTCTCATCGACATTGGCAAACTGATCGGCCTCAATCCTAAATGTGTCACTGTAAGTATCCGTAACCGCTTTCGCCTTTGCGAGCGCCCCGTATTTGCGCTTATTGTTTGTGACCGTGGACTAAGTGTTATCGCTATGTTGTACGCAATATTTGCATATATTTAGAGCTGGATAAAATTGTACAATGAATTTCAAGTGTTTTTCAACGTTAGTTGTTATTTATTTATGTTGATTTCATTACAGGTGCGTACAAAGTCTCGTGACAGCCAGTCCAGTGACAGTCAACCGACACCCATTCCACCGGCGGTTCTCAGGGGGGTGGCATCTAGGATGCCCCGAGGTCCCGGCCCGGGGCCAACTCAGCCAGGATCTGGTTTTCGAGGCATACAACGCCCGCAACAATACCAACAGCAACAACAAGTTATAGAACACGATGAGAATCTTTCTGATAAAGAAATTTTCCCATCCGCTAATCGCCACGACCAACCGCAAACCACTCAGGTGATCACTCGTTGATTTTCTACGCATTTTGTATATACATCCTTGTTCGTTATGAGTCAATAAAAGAAATTAATTTAAATACCATCAAAGCTAATTGGATGGATTGAACATTTGACATTTATCTAGCAATATGATTATTAAAAGCATACCTATTTCAATTTATGTCTTATAATAGCTTTATTCCATATGATAACATCTATTTCATTTGCTTATATTTAAGTTATTTACGGATATTAATAAATCATAATGTATTCTATTATATACCTATTTACTGATAATTTGAAGTACTACATGTTGGCACAGCACTTGGTGAACATTTAGTTTGCAAATCAATGTTGTGGTACGTCTGTGTCTTAAATTTCGTTTGCCAAAATTTTTATTTTCAAATTATTTACGTAATACCTACTTGCTTCATATGATTTTAATTTCATGTTTTTAATGATTTACTTCGTCTGTGTCTTATTAGATATCATTATAATTATAATCAGTGTCATTATGCTCTCTTCTTGCGTGATAAGTGATTTAATATTGATTGCTATGTGGATCTTAATGTTTCTGGTATTTTCTACTGTTCGTTTACTAACATACTTTGTTTCTGTACGTAAATCGCTTGTCCCGCAATCTCGGTGTTGCAAACTGCACTCTTTATACTTTTTCTTGTGGTTCTGTCGCTGGCATCTTCTAAATGTCCAGTAGTCCTCCGCAGAACGGTCTCGACGTGACCACGCGCGTCATCGAATATAGCTATGCACTCGGCTGCAGCGTTCAAAATTAAATGCATACTGCTTGCGACTAGATCTGTAGTCTCTAGTGCTATTGGCCGATACCCTACAACGCACGACACCTTACAGATACTTAGAACAGATAAAGAGCTTGTAATTTGTGACACAGACAAATGCCCATCGTGGAGCCTATGACTTGTAATCATGTCACCAATTCTTTAACTTTGCCTCTCTCTCTCACATAACTGTTATACACCTTTCCGTAGCCTACGACTGGATTCGGCACAGGCCTCCTAAAGAGTATATTCGACAAAATAACCCCTTCGGTAAGGAATTTTAACACGTCATATCAAGTATAATTTTTTTAATTTTTATTTTTATTGAACTTTATATACACACTTTATTATATTTTATTTAGAGTAACGCCAGTTTTTTTTAATTTTAGTTTGAGAGTGAATTTTGTTTTAGTTATTAGTTATTATTATTATTATTATTTACTTACACAGTGTGCTAGTATACAATAGTATGATAATATAATACGTATTTACTAACGTAGACATAATAATCAGTACATAAAACTGACATTTTATTTGAGTATGCTTTTGTAAATATAAAACTAGACAAGGACAACACATACTTTATAAACAATAGATAAAATAATTTATAATTTGTTAGAAAGAATACATTTTAATTTTACTAACAGTACCTTTTTTTGCTAATTAAAATCCGAATGACTAACATTATTACAGTATAAGTAACATAGTGTTGCCCACTCATTTAAATAGCTTTAGTTAGGAACGCTGACGAAGAAGTTCGTTAGCTTTTCATATACGTAACACCTACGTTTCCTTACATGTGGATATACATGTAGCATCGAGTCTAGAATATATGGAAGCTTATTGATTATCCATTACATTTAACTCGAACTTCATACTCATTGACCCGTATCGAGCCATCGTCACGCCATACGCCCATCAGTTAACGTTATTAACACTCAAAGAAAAAATTAATAGTTTAGTCGCAACGCTAAAATACGTAACTACGACCACTACCAATTCAAGGACCATAGTGCTTCTCAGCAACAAACTATAACTTTCACTTCGGCTTATCTCTACTATGCGGCTTAAAGCTCTTCGCGCCTGATTTAATCGTCTTCCAGTGACGTCTATACATAAGTATACTTTTATATATACACATATATGTTATCACGATACTGGCTTTATAATAATCAGTTCAATTCACAGTGGTTCACGCTTTGGCCTAAAGTGTCCAAGGTAAATGGAAGAGAAGTAGAATCGCATCATTCGACTATAATAACTTGAGCACGTTCATTTCAACCATTTGTCACGTAAAGTTCACTTTGTGTTGCAACTGTTGAAAGAAATTGTTGTGTGTTAAATTTTGAATGACCGTGTGGTACTATCAGCAATCGGGGATACCGGCCATCGAAATCACTAAAGAGGGCGCCACCGAGCTGGGGTGCGAGGATGAGGAGGCTGCGCGGCGCCGCACGCAGGTCTGCGCTCTCTCCTAGCTGTCATCGATGTGCTCTTCATGTGCTGGCACTGTTCACTATGCTATCTCTTTTTCTCAATTTTGTGCGGACTTCTCAATCACGAGTTTCCACTTTTCGTTGTTTCTGTGTTGTCATCTTCACTTGTTTATTGTTGCGTCCTGGATGTTCGATGCTACACACGTCACGGGTACCGCGTCCCAAACACTTATGGTGATTGCATACACGTTTATCACACGTTCTCACATAATGCCCCGAATGTGAGTTTAGGTGTAGGTAATCCAGACAAAACGACGTCCCCACAGAGCACTCGATACAATACCATATCATCCGAGCATGTGCAGCGCGTCTTTGTATGATTGTATCTGCATGTTGTCTTGGCTTCGATTCTTACAACTCAGAACAACTCTGTCACACACCTCGTCACCATGTATCCTAAGTAACAATAAGGTACCAATTAACACATGATAATTGTATTTAAAAAGTCTGTTGTTGCCCATACAAAAGACGTAATTTGGAAAGTAAGTTTTGGAAATGCGCATATCTATCGTATCGCTGTGAAACACATTAAGATATATGCGATGACATAAATCAATAATCGCTGCAACAAATTTCCTGTGGTTTCAAGTGTAACCGCTGCACGCTAGCTTTCGTTGTGCATGGGGTTGCCTAGTGTTTCGGCGGAATGTCTTGTTGATTTTAAAATTGCAGGTGAAGGTAAAGTTATTATTGCTTACAAACGCATACCGCCAAAGAAATATAAAATGATGTGGCTATGAGCTTTTATGAATTGCTATTGGCTTTGTTATGGAAAATCTAACCTTATTAATGTGTTGGTTCGTACGGACGTCAGCAGCAACCGTCCCTACCTGCGCAAGCATCGCAGCCGCCTTCGAGTCAGCCGTACCCGAGTACACCAGCCTTCCATGGCACGCAGCAACCCCAGTCATATCCACCCCCCGGCCAATTCACAAGTAACCAGCAGCCCTCGTACCCCGGCCAGCCGCAGCAGCAGTATCAGAACCCACCACCGAGAAATCATCACGAGAGAGGACGACCACCTAATCCTCATCAGGTACCATAGTAACATTAAATTAACTAAATGCTTACCATTTATTTTACTGTAATAAAAATATTTAACATTAAACATTACTATTACTGAACTATTAATTCTGTACAGTGCTTTCGAATTATCATTTAGACTTTAGACAAATTCTAGAATATGATCAAAAGAGC
Source organism: Aspitha aspitha aspitha (assembly GCA_018246895.1). Taxonomy (NCBI): domain Eukaryota; kingdom Metazoa; phylum Arthropoda; class Insecta; order Lepidoptera; family Hesperiidae; genus Aspitha; species Aspitha aspitha. The sequence goes on from DWGJ01001553.1 coordinate 9,838, forward strand.
GCTCATAATTATTGGCTTTGGTACTCTCTTGCAAGTTTTAAGGCCTAGTCCTAGAAAATACTTAACCTTACTTATCCAGGGTGGGTAGATGAAGGTAATATTCTTTGTTATAAGCATCATGAATTAAATTATCAAAGGATCTTGTTATTATTAAAAAGTGGGAGGTAATAATAATACACGTAATTTTTTATTCAGCAACAGATGCAAGCACAAGGTCAGATGCCTCAATACGGGCCCCGCGGTGCACCTCCACCGGGCCCTCGTGGTCCCATGCAGGGCCCGCGCCACCAAGCACAAGGGCATCCACAATCGAAGAGAAGTCGTTATTTCATCGCGCTGTTCGACTACGATCCAACCACCATGAGCCCCAATCCGGAGAGCTGCGACGAAGAACTGCCGTTCAGTGAAGGAGATACTATCAAGGTTCTCTATTATCTTGAAACTAAGACTCATTTTTTTTATACCTAGTACATAACCAAAATTATAATTAGTTACATAGTTCGCGACCAATATTTTTAAATTCGTGAAATAATCAAGTTCTACTGTCGTTTACAAATACTATGTATGTCCTACATGCATCTTGCAATTTGTCTTTTTAGCTGTATTATTTTTTTACTCCATTGAATTTAATAAAATCTTTATATTGCACAGTCCGTCAGCTAGTGCATTGTGGCAAGTGTTAGGGCTACTTCCATGTCTTGTTGCGCTTCAATTTCATTTATAGTATAATTGAATGAACACGATATTTTTCTTGCGACATTCCTCTTAACGCTGGCCATTTATTTTCGATCTGTTATAATTAATATTTCACTATCCAGTTTAATGAGATGTCCTTGTTGTTTTTCTGTAATTTAAAATATTGCCTTTTGTATCTTAAATTACTGTGAAAGCCTCACATCTTATTAATCTCTTTCCGTATTTTGTGCCGTCAGGTTTGGGGCGACAAAGACGCGGACGGTTTCTATTGGGGCGAGTGCCGTGGTCGGCGGGGCTATGTGCCCCACAACATGGTCGTGGAGGTATCCGAGCAAGAGGCCACGGGACAGGTCGCTAAGCCTCGAGACCGGTGGACGGACGCGTACGCGAACCAGCCCGTGCGGCGAATGGTCGCGCTGTACGACTACGACCCGCAGGAACTAAGCCCCAATGTCGACGCCGATGTTAGTATTCCAGCAATCTTTACTGGACCTAGACGTTTTTGTTATAAATATCCTGTACTATGCAGGCTTCAAAAAGGATACGTTATAGTTTTCCTCCCAGATCGATCTGCTAAAACGTCCCATCATTTCTGTCTCTGGACTGGATCATAGAAAGTGCAACAACCTTTATAAAATTTCCATTTCTTTCCATATTTAGACAAAACATTTTACAGAACACAAGAAAGTTGTCTTGTTATGGACTTCTTTTGGCTTTAAATATGCCACCTAGACGCATAGTTCTTAGATATAAATTTAAGATTCAAACACGAGTACATATATCTGTTTAGAAACTTGAAAATCTTGTTTAGATCTTTCTTTACAATTTGTAATGATAATTGACATGCTCATAATTGCAGGCTGAATTAAGTTTCCAAACGGGACAAATTATTCACGTTTATGGCGAAATGGACGACGACGGGTTTTACATGGCGGAGATCGATGGTGTTCGGGGGTTGGTGCCGAGTAACTTCCTGACTGATGCTAACGACCAGTACGCTACTGCTGGCCAAACTAGCCAAGGTAGGGTAATCCTTTTTCTAAAACTTTGATAAACCCAATAAATGTAAGGTTCATAAACGGGAATAGTGAACAGAACACTAAGGTTGTCAAGCTCTGCTGTTTCACTTTGGCTGCCATATCTTCAAATCTGGAATCGAAAGAAATGGAATAAGGTTAGAGAAATTTCATGTCTGGTACAGATTTCATTTTTGCGACATGTTGCCAAGTGCTAAAGCAAGGAATTCTACCAGAACTTTCCATTTCCCATTTTTCAGCGTAGCGAAATATACTATGCTTAAAGCTTGTGCAGGGTTATAATGTTTTGTATAGGTGCTGGTATGGCAAGTGGTAGGCCGGGAATGCCCGGTGCCATGATGCCGGGTAGCGGCGTCGGGCGGGGGAGGGGGGCTCCAGGCGCCGGTGCCCGGGGTCCCCCGCCGCCGCCCAGAGACAACGTCGCACCCACCGTCAGGAACCATCACCGCAAAGCAGGTACAATCATTTCTAACATTCTGTGTACTGTGTAGAGCCGCGGTCGGCTTTTCGATATTCGCTGTCATAGTTATTTTCCCTGTTAGCAAACAATTATAACAATAACGGCTTAGGTAAGTCCGGCCGATGCGCGATCAGCGTGTATTCTGATCACTGAGAGCTTTGAGTGTTTCATGTTTGCACCTTGGACTTGTTATGTGACTACTGAAAGACGCTAGCTATTTCGCTCTGGAACTTTCTATCATCTTTCTTGTACACGGTGTTGCGATTGCGACGGGACTCGTCGGCCAGTTGTACGTTTCCATTTCGAGTCTCAATATGATATTGGAACCGACGAAAGCTTAAGAAATAAAGAATAACGGACACAAGGGCGAAATATATTCCGATTACGAGTCCGGTTGCAATCTACGGAGCACAAAGACTCTTGGTGTACACTTTGCTAATAAACACTATCTTGGATTACACAGTCACAGACACCGTTCAAAGTTTGAATACACGCGTAACCCAAACCTCTAGGCTGACACAAGAAAGTACCAAAGGCATCAGCAAACCGCGTCCTCAACGGCAACCTCTGCAATACACTAGGGTCAGTTTGTTTTTGTTTTCGTCTGCGTTATCTATCTATCTGTCTGTTATATTTTGTTTGTTAACACGTTCGTTGACGAAGGGTAGGCTGATTATACACGCAACATAAAGCACAGATATCACGGTGCGAGTGAAGTGTGATCCAAGGTACAAGTGGTTTTCTGTGGTCACTATATATGTTGTGTGTATTGTCTGTTTGCTAGATGCCTGCCCTCTTCCCCCTTCTCAGTTAGACCACAACACATGCGCCAGTAATCCAGAACAGGCGAATTCTCAGGTAAAAAAAGTTTACCGTTTATATGACCCACAACAGTTATACTATTTCAATGATACTATGCAACGATACTAGACGTTTTTTAGTTCGATTACCACTTCATATACTTTTAGTGTTTTGTTATGTTCACTTTCCTTCTTCTTTTATTTTTTCTTTCTTACTTTTTTCGTTTTATTTACGCTCAGTGTGGCCTCCGGTGAATCCGAGGGGCCTGGTCCATTTCAAAATACGGACAGAATGATCATGAAGACCATTTAACTTGTAACACATCATTAGTTCTCATTTGTCATTATACCGGACCGAACCATACATACATAACAACACTGGCGTATACTTCACTAACATTAAAGTACCATGACTCATTCACTGTATTCTAACAAACTCTAGGCCTGTGAATTGTGGTCCCATACTACGCGATTACGAAATTGGCATAGATAAAAAAAGAAATATAAAATATCCATGGAATATAGACGTAATCGTATAGTACCTACTAAGAAAAATCTTTGAAAGCTTTTGGTGTTTTTATTTTAAAAAGCATGTCCGTGTGTTAGCTCTACACTTATTTTATTGTTTTATGAAATGTGACGGAGTTTTTTTTCTGTTTTCCTTTATTAAATATTTCGTTTTAGTTCCCTATATATTTATCATCAGCTTTCGTATATGGCAATGCATGTTAAAACCGTTTCTCACCTTTTACAGTATTTTAAGATTAAAATGTGACTATTGATGCTTAAGGAATGCTTAGATCTCAAAGCATGCACCAGTTGCACACTGGTTAACTATGTATTAATTTAATTATAATAGGTATATGACACCTGCCCCAAAAATATGTTTCAATAGAAATTCCAACTATACTTCAGACTTAAATAACAAAATATCCTTCAGAATCTACTTTTTACTTCCTATTTGATTTAGAAAAGACTTCATGAAATGAATTAATTCTAATTAGCCTTACTATTTACTAGAGAGCTTTCAAAGAGGTTTGCTTATAGCGTGTGAATTCATATATCAGAGGCGAGATAAAATCAGGACATTTGAGATTCATTAGTAAATACATTTTGCTAGTAACATTCATGAAGCGTTGCATAGTCTACTGCAGTGAATATAATGTAAACAGTGGCAGTTGAGAATTGGTTATATCGACTAATGCAGCGACACAAGCAGTCGGGAGGTATATATTTAACTTTACTAGCCCAATGGTAGCCAAATAATGTTTGCAATTAAGTAACAGTGAAAATCTTTCGACCTTCACAATGGAGTGCGATGAATTGAAACTGTTGTTACATTACGTTTGCTGCGGTTCAAGGAGCGTGGTGCGGTTGCTGTACATGTGTTGAATGCAGGGGAGGGGGAGAGGCGCAGCGAGCGCGCAGCCGGCGAGCACGATCGCGCGCACGACCGCTGGTAACGCGGGCACGCCCACCGCGCAGTCGCCCGCCGCCGCCACGCTGGGCGCCATGCCGCCGCTCGGCACCACCACCGCCGTGAGCACGTCGCCCGCGCGCCGCGCCGGCCCCGCCGTCGTCCCTGCGCCCACCGCGCAGCCCGTGCCCACCGCGCAACCGCCCACCTCCCAGCCGAACCTCATGCAGAAGCTGACCGACATGACCGCGCCCGGCGGCGACATCCTCAGCAAGGGCAAGGAGCTCATCTTCATGAAGTTCGGCCTGGGAGGCAAATAGTGTCGGCAGTGCGGCCAGCACGGCCCTCGTCCCGCCCCCCGCGCGTCCCGCGGCCGCTAAGTGTGTGAAACCGACCTCTCTTCGATGTTTGCTCTTTGAGTCTCGGGAGCCGACTAGTCCTGCTGCGCTCGGTCCGAACGAACGGAACTCGCCCGATTTGTGTACCGAGTTGTTTTTTACTGTAGGCAATTCGATTAACAGTTACGTGAGTATCTACCATAAGACATGTTGTATATAATTAAAAATTCAATAAACGCACAGTTTAGTGAATATTCAATATTAGTGGAGTCTCGATAGTACGCACGGTTGGAGTTGAAACACCCGAACTTAGTCGTATCGTATGTGTAACGTTTTTTCTATCTCTCGGACTTCTGCCCGTCTGTTAGTTTAGCTCGTAAGTATATTGAGTGAGTTGTTTTACATGTTACATTGAAATTTATTTAATATATAGACCTGTAGCTATATACATTTATGTAAATTTAAAAGTTGTTACTTCACAAATAATAATAAATTATATTGTCGTATATTACAGTTAGGTTACCTATTACCTATTACCTTCGTTAGGTTGTCAATCGCTAGTTGCCAGCTGCTCTATCCTATAAAGGAGACTCGAAATCATTTTATAATATCGCTATAATAAACTTTTTAGTCCAAATAGCTATTACATACTTGCTGTTCAAATTATTTACACAAGTATCCTATTTATATACAATTGTTAAAGCTGCAACCGTCCTTGCAGAATTGTTTTTGGAATTCGTTCTCCTCTGTTATAAGTAACTGCCTTTACTTAAAAAATAAACTCCAAAAATACCGTTCGAAGATATGTACTTCTGTAACAGGCATGTCCTGTGTAGTTTCAATGTGATGATAAACTACGAATGTTATAATATGAAGTGATTTACTAAGTGCTAGTACACATTACCCATTTTACATCACATTGAAATCGCGGTAGCAATGTACCTACTTTAGTAAACTTGGTACGAGTATATGTGCATTTAGGTACCTACTAGTAGGTTTGGAAATGGACGTAGAAATTCTTCTAAATTCCTACCATCTCCACCTTATTACCCGTCTTTACCACATTGTCTTTATAATCGGGACTTTTTCGGGCCACATGTTTGTGTGACCACGCGACCAGGCAAAATACCCAAATAGAATAGCGTTTGAGTCTGGTCATTACAAATATCGTTTTCAAAATGTTTGTTCTCCATTTTAGCAGATGTACGTCTACTCCATTTGAGAGTGAGTTACAGAAAATACAAATTTTCCAATTCAATTTAAAGTAAAACAAAATGGCGGCGCATTTATCTAAAAGCGCGCGGAACTCCTTTTTCCAAAGAACGCGCGCATTTCCATATGTACCTATAATCTTACCTGTAATCTTAGTTTTTAAAGCGCGTAATGTGTACTAGCTGTAAAAATAAATCGTGTTAAATGTACATTAAAATTTATTATAGGAAATCCAAACAACAGTACTGAAGAGGTGCGTACTGTATAGACACAAGTTGAAAACGTAATAAAATCGTTATAAAATACTTGTTGATTTTTAAAATAAGATTTTTACGTAAGTTCATTAATTAAAATCATATATACTGCCCCCCTTTTCTCGAAATAAATAATATTCTGTGATAGTAGACATGAATACATCTTCGGCATTACATAATTATACATATTAAGTACAGCGTCATTTATCATTTTTACCTTCGATTTCTTTTATTCTCAAAACATTATGTGTAAAATACGCATGCCTGATTGGTGGTTTCGTGTTTTATATTCCTCATCATATCATTAAATTATGGTAAAACGTCAGTCCTATCTGACAGTTAATGGAATTCCGTCCTTGTTAGTGCTGCAAAGTACCTACAAAAATTTTTTTGGCCATAGATAAGTTTCTATATATATCTATAGGTATAATAACTGGCATAAAAGAAAAAAGCTACTTATCGTCATTTCAAATGCAAAGAACTCTGCATACCATAATTCCAATCTCGTAATCTAATATTTAAATAAAAAATGAGTTAATTAAAGTGATTTGTGGCACTTAACGTCCCCGACGCAGTGACAATTTGTCGATTTTTGCTAAATAATTAAATAGATGTTTTCTATTCATAACTAACTCCTGTCATTGGTTTTGTAGAAATGGAAAAGAAGCCCAGATCTGCCATTATTTGGCGGCTTACATTGGTTTGTTCAATTGGTTACCTCATTGTTAATACATTTTACGGATTATACGGATCTATGAATATTCATGTTTCGTACTTTGCAGTCCTGACGGGGCAGGTGCTTATTTAGGAAAGGGGATTAAATTGAGCGAGTGACAAGCATGTCTATACAATGAATGCAGAAAAAATGATATCAAATAAAGTAAACTAATATTTTTATAATTTTATTTCTGTTTCAAATTTGTTATAAAGGGTAGGACTGAGCCCAGTAAGTAAATAAATTAAATCTTTATCTTACGAAGTTCCTCCTAAATTAAAATAATCTTAATTTGGAGTTAATTATTTTGTACCGCATTATTTATTTTTCAGTGTGACTATTAATTAAATAAAAGGTATTTTGAAACCTTAATAATAATGGCGTGTGAAATCATAATAATTATGTTATTGTATGTTAGTGCGTATGTTTCGAAAACAATTTGTCGTTTAATGAAGCCCTTTATAAATTGTTTTTAAGCCTTAATAACTCTCCCTCCACAACAGATACAAAATCAAGTTAGTGGTGTTGCTGCCTTACGGAAATATCTAAAATATTTATATAAGTACATGCTTTAATATATATAATGAAATGTTCTGCCCTTGTTAGTGATATCAATTAGGTATATACTGTTTTGTCTGTGAATATATAACTTTTAATACTAATCTGTTCTAATAACACAATTTACACTGTTGATTGTATTGATAATATTGGAATGGATCGCCATAAGATTAAGATATTATATCTAGAGTGATCACTATATCTAGGGTGTAAGAATTTTGTACGACAAATCAACTCGTACTTTTCGTCTTTACGTAGTCTCATTGTAGTCAGTCGATATTCAAGTATCTAAATACCTACAATAACTTGAGCTGATTGCAGTATCACCCAGTTATATGTGAGTTTATATGTGATCAGAGTGAAATTAATTTTCATTATACAATTATGAATACATGCTCGCTTATTAAAGGTAGGTAGGTACTGTTGCCCGGATCTTCGACGTCTTCAATTAGCTCAAAATGCGTATGTTTAGGTTTTATGTGGCCGGTTTAATAAAAGAAGAAGTGGAAGAAGTTTGACAATTGTTGGATAGTTCAGAAATATTTGGAAACCTTTAGCGTATACGCGAGACATAAGACCGTTCAATCTTTTTTTTATTTGCATTTTGCAATTTAATTTATTTGATGAAAATATTCTGCACTAAATTCTTCCTAAAAAGCGTGGATACTTCATTAAGAAATTTCTTTTTATTTACATTATTCTTACACCCTCAATATGTCAGGGCCTGTTCAAATCAACTTGTGAATTTTCTAATCTCGGCCACTCTCCGAGTGCATGATATGGGACTAAACATACATTTTAATCATTTATATACGCGACGAGTAAGTTGAAGGGCCCTTGGAACTAATATGCATAAAATTTATCATATTTTAAGGTGTGTTATATTAATACATAGTTGTTAATGTTGAAATTCAATCAGGAGTGACTTGTGAGTCGATAATGTGTTTTATAGGTGCAAAAATTTAATGAAACCTACACAAAATATCTTCTCAACTTAGACTTCCAAGTGACTCCTTAACTCGACATTCTTACATAAATTCTGTTGCCGAATTTTTTAATGTCGTAACCAAAACCGTAGTGACATTTGTCCTTATACATATATATTTCTAAGTGAAGTAACTATTTTAAAAGGGGGCTTTATTCTTTTTCCGACTTGCAAATTCGAAAATGGAACGCTTTTAATGATTCAAATACATTAGTGATGCTCTCATTGCAGATTGGCTCCGCTTACCTATAGGAATGTTTAAAAAAATATTTGTTGTTACATTTGAATCATTTACTAAATTTATTGCCAACGAAAACTATAAATACAACAATAACAACATTGAAAATGTATGTAAGGAAGGCCCAGATCTATTTATAGTACCTACCTGTTTATATGTAGTATTATTACGATTGTCGTAACACTTGGACAACAAAATTCTCACGAAACGGACATTCAAAGACATTTAGCTGTAATTGAGAACGCAGCGAGTGAGAATCGTGAAGAGCATGACATTTCTAATTCATGTTTAGTATGAAATATTTAAATTCACTTAAGTAAATTTGTTAGTAGAGTCGTTTTGAACCCTGTAGGTAACTCTCGCGGTGCGACCGCTCGGGTTATGCCACACAAATCGTTGACAAACAAGACAATAACTTTCTAATATTATCACTTAAGTAATAATGATAATAAGTATCATACTTCGTGTAGTTTCGGGCGAATATGTCTAATATATAAGCGTTGAGATCGAATAAATTGTAATCGTCATTTATCCCCTGAATTAAGTGTAAGTGAACAGCGTTTACAAATTTACAAGTTAATCGCGTACTTGTCATACATTTTGTAAAATAGGTACACAAGACGTAATTGTGTGTGTGTTGAAAATTCGATTTGGCAGATCGACTTGATAGACATCGACAGGCACAACGTCCAGAATTTGGAATTTGGAATTTTTTTTTTTTATTGGAATAGAGTAGCAAACGAGCAGGCAGCAGTCACAAGTGGTACTGCCGCCCATGGACATCTGTA
>DWGJ01001554.1:0-19335 GCA_018246895.1 Aspitha aspitha aspitha
TTTATCAGCTGTCCGGTCACCATAACACAGGCATTGAATTGCCTAATTTGGGATCAGGCAGCCGTGTGTGGAAATGTTCCCAGTTATTTATTATTTATTGGCAGTAATGTCCCGCTAAAGGCAACGGGTTTAAGCACTTTAAACTCTATAGTAGTAATTTTCTGTACATAACAGTAATTGTGCCTTACCCATGCTAATATACATTTAAATTTGTTATCCAGAATTTTTACAAAATATTTTCTCAAAATTTATTTTCGTATATGATATATTGCAAACTAATATACGAAATTTAAGTGCACGATAATGCGAAATAGGGTTAATATATTACCTACTTATCATGGGTTCCGCATTTCAGCAAGTTCGTTAGAGTAAAGGACAGGAAGAACAAGTTGTCCTTTATTTGTTACCTAAATTAGACAAAGATAGCGAATTTGAAACACAATAAAGACACGAAACGGCTGTACGGAATGTCCTAAGGCTCGATCACAGAACACGAAAGAAAAGAAGAACTGCATATTAGTACTAAAATAAAATCTATCCCCAAATAACAAATGTTGGGATTAGAACCGCCGATAAGTTACATTGACAGAAGGAAAGGATTCTATTATATGTGTATAAAAAAATTTCGTCTTGACCTTTGATGTATTCTAACAATTGGGCAATTAATAGTCACCTTCAAAAAAATGTATGAAATGAGACACTCAATAAAGTGTCGTTTTCTACAAATTAATCTGTACATCCATAACACATGTATTATTATACTTTAAGCGTGTATTGTATGTAAGTGAAATACCGCGCAGTGCTCGCTTTGGCGAGGTCGTCCGATCCCGTTCGGCGGGACGGGTCGGGGTAACGGGCGGCTAATGAGAACGGAGCGGTTCAGTTATGCAGATGCCGATTGTGCACGGGCCGCGTAAAGCCCGCGCCACACCGAGCCCGCCCGATTTGCTCTACATAGCACCGAACACCGCTGCTGCCTACCACGCTGCTTACTGCTTGTTTTGGTTGCGGAACACATACCGCAATCGACATGTAACTTCATTATCGAACATTTTTATTTTTCTATGACATCAAACAAATAAAATGTCATAGCAAAAATCTTCCGACTCAGATGATTATAAATTCTACTTAATTCTCGTTAAATATGTAATAATTAAAACTATACCTATTTACACCGGATCAACAAATATCGTTATTGCTGCTCATTGCACGCAGCGTAACACTAGAACTACCGATGTCCCGAGCGACTTGTGTGCGTAAACCAAAGACAAATACACAAACATCCAGGTGTTAAAAAGACGACGTGAAATCAAACTCGATAACTTCTGCTGCACCAAATGGATTGTAATTATGTAATAATTATTAAAAATCATATAATATTTTGGGTCTACATACTTCACACTTCACACACGGCTGTCTGAATCCAAATTAAACAATATGTGTTATGGTAAACGAGCCGTTGATAAACTACATTTCTATAGTTAATTTTACATAGTAGATATTCATGTTCGTCATACGAATATTTTTCCTGGACGAGAATCGAACCTGGAGGAATAAGCCAGTTAATAATGTACCTGCTCCTTATTGCGCACGATACATAAACAATTTTGTGCTTATTTACTTGTGATTTTAGTGCACACAATACAAGGTTATTATGAACTATGACGGAAGACAACTGGACTAATTACTACTGTATCGGTTAGTGTGGATGTCACCGAAGCGCGACTGCGATGTTAAGCAACCGACACAATTCGTGTCCTCCTTCACGGCTTGCTGCCCGATCACAAGCATCGACGCTGCTGTAATCAATAAAGAGAATCCATAAACCGTTTGGAAATATTCCTTTTTTGATACTAAATTAACTTAGCTAACTAACTATTTGCCACTTTGGTACGGCATATCCGCTTCGCAAGAAGAGTTTCGGTGTATAACTGGCGGCAGTGTCCTGTGACAGGGTTGGATCGACTACTGGGAAAATATGAAATATTGCATGACGATCTTCGATCTTCTACTAAAATCTTGGCATTAATAATTACGTGTATACACCCGATGACTTACTCTGTGCACACATTTACAACGAACATGGCAAAGTCATTATCACTTCAAATTCGTTGCACTCAAATGAAGAGTTACATTGAAATGAAAACGTTTAACCATATCGAAGGCGTGTAAAAACAAAGAGGCGATCAAGTCCAATACCGTCTTGTCCCCGCTTGCTCACGGCCCGCACAGAGGATCGGCGCGTAGGGAATGTTTCAGTGACTAATCGGCGGGCCACTCGCGGCTCTACTTGCACTCAACACTGTATTTTATGCAACTGACTTGGAAACTATGTCCACTGTCGACACATTCAAGTATCTTTTACCGAATACACGAACGCAAGGCGTAAATTATGATGTTTATGTTAATAATAGCAAACTGTACACCATCTGATAAGGTACGCGATAGTTTTGTTACTTTGCGAGATTTATGGGCACGGTGATTGAGATTACAATCTTGAACTTTTCACAGTTCAAACGTGTACAGAGACAGCTTACGTAACTTAGATATATTTTATTTATTTTAAGGATTTTGTCTATAATTATCGACAACAGCACCATTAAACGTGGTGTTCGGAAAATTCGGAAACAGGCATACTGAGACAATATCTGGCGATGGTGATAGCTTTGCAACAATCTACTATATTAACAGAACTACCAAAACTAGCAGCTGCAAACCTTTTAACCTACGTAATATAACCCTAATCAGTGTTGGTCTTAAACAACAATCCTAAAGAAGACGTAATGAAATGTATTTTAAATTGCATTCTAATTAGTTTTGATTATTTTTAAGTATTTTTTTACCATATCTCCAAACGAAGTACAACGTTAACTTGCTAACATTTGTTCTGGCCACTTTAATTTGATTATCTTAACAGATAAACCACAACAAAAACCAAAGTACAAAAAACCGGCTCGTGGAAACAGTTTCCCACGTCCCGCTTGACAGATTGCAATGTCACCGAATGTGATTTTAGATTGTGGCGTAAACCTGCTACCCTACTCGGTGTCAAAAGCGAACCGCGAAACCGAAGCATTTAAATGCTAAAAGTAAACTAATTAATCTCTGCTCCAACTATAATAGTATCCGCACGCTTATAATTTTAATTAATTTTATCTATTTGGTTCTATCGCTTGCCATAAAACACAGTGAATATTCGAGTAAACAGTAAGTATTTATCTATATGCATATTTATAGTTTCATCATGCAAACTTTATAGTGCTTACAGATAATTTTGTATAGAAACTCCAATCAATTTAATACACAGCAATTGAAAATTCATAAATCAAAACCCAATTACATTTCCTTTCCAATCACAAACGATTCTACTTCCTTGTAATACATATTAGTAAAATGCATTTAGTTCATACACTCGAACAGCATCTAGGTATTGTTATTATTGCGTTGATAATAAAGGCACGTGTATATAAGCGATTTATTTGAAACGGCCGGCCTTGAAGAAAGCCGTTCAAACACAAATATGCCGTCAGTATTGGCAAGCGTGACTAATGACAAATGAATGTATAAACAATAATTGAGCAGTAGATACAGTATGTGTCCGACGGATCTGAACTGGAGCCCCTACCACGTTCAGTCACCGAAATATATCGCCACGACATAAATTGCGGCTTAATGGCATTTACAAGTATGTAACCAGTTCGAAGCGGTTTCCAGTTTACGAAATTGATATATTTTGCGAAGATTATTGATTTTACTTATCCAAATAGTTATCATGGCGATTATGATAATATAATTACTCATATTTTCTGCACACGGTTGTTATACATATGTTATGAAAACCAGTTGTATTACCGCATACTATGTTAATTACATAATGAAAGGCGCACGGAGCTCTCGAGTGCGCGTCTCAACGTCACATCGGCATAGTGCACGCGGGTGACGTAAACGTGATGAGGCAAATTACTTCGATGTTGTACGCATCACATATAAATATATTATGAGTTTTCCACAGTACCATAATGTAACTTTATCGTCAACGTAATTCGCATAACTCGTTTAAATACCAACCATCTGCGAAAAATAAATCTCTGCGAGTTTTCGAAATTTTATAATAATGTACTTACCACCACAATAACATTTTTGATATACATAACTTTACGGGCTATATTATTGAATATTATTGCTGTTATCTGCCTACCCCGTTAGGGATATGGCGCGATGGTATTATAATAGCAATAATAATAATAATTATTGAATATGTTATTGAATATATAAATTCAATCTCTATATATTTATTTGGCATACCTATTAATATAAGGTACCTACCTCAATACCTTAAACGAAAACAGTTTTAATATATACCTACTTTAGTACTGTATGCGCACTTTAAGTCATACGTAAACAAAACAGCGTACGAAATTTACGTAACCAAGCGTGGCAACACGTGGTAGTGGTTATGCACCGGCCGAGTATTGAAATGAAAGTAACAATCGTTTTATGAAACCTCTCAGTGGAAGGTAGTCTAATCGAGCACCGTTGCACAATAAATAACTCCAATCCACAAACAAGTTCACTAATAGTTACAGGTTTCGTTGACTTGCCTCTTGCCTTTGTTAGAGATGCCGTTATTGCGATATTAAGCGTTCAGCTGATCGCGAATTATAAATGTACTTTTGTATTTAGTCACCTGTCTATATTATATAAATATTCAACAAACGATTTCTTTTATGCTGATGAATAAAATTAAGCATTTACTCAATGCGTGCTTACTACAAAACGTATAGTTTAGATCCGAAAGCAAAAAAAGAACCGATCTCTGATCGTACCGAACCCACTCGGCAGATTACAATGGATGTTGTTTAATAAACAAATTATCTCAGTACTTGGCTCGAATATCCCATAACTGCGCTAGCTACTTTTTATAATATTATCTACACTGTAATCGTCTATTAGTACAGGATATACTACATATATTTGTGGTCTCTTTAACATTGCCTCAACGAGCCACCCTCGTTTATCAGTAGGTGTATTAGTGGCTTTTTTTATCAGTATTTGTTAAGCGAAGACTAGTGATTATTAGGTTTCCCAACAAATTACACATATTAATTCATGATACTAATAACGCACAAAATAAAGTAGATGGAACCGTTAAACGAATGGACCATTAACCGATTGGCTGTCTAACTGTCTAACTGTTTCCTGCACTCCTCGTTACAGAGCGTCGCCGGGAAATAGGAAACGGTGTGGATAACACGTAGGCACAAATAAAACTACCTAACTTTCTCCATTTGTTAAGTAGTAACCGGGCCGCTGCGCCGGCGCATATAACAATGGGCACGGACTGCTAGCGCACATCGCATTCATGCAACAGGAACATTGCTTATACAGAATAGAACAATACAAATATTGAATACAGCGCCGCACTCTTTGTACGCTTTTCAGCACATTTACGAATAGGTCAGTTTTATGAATCGGTGAATTAAGTTTAAACCTTATCTTGATCGGCCTATTATTATCTTATCCCCGTAACCTTTAAACAGGCATCCCGAAAGGTGAGATATGACGGACAACGAATTTACCAGACGTTTTTAAAACTAATAATGCACTATTATTTGTATTAATGTTTTAGTAATTAGGTCAAATAAGTCGGTAACTCAGCGCATCACTAATAAATAAATATCCTAAGTATGATAGTAGGTGAATACAAATATTTTTTTTTAAATTTATAAAAACAAATTTAATAAGCAAAACTTCTGTATAATGCTTTACATTCTGACATAATATACGATCCCGACTTTATATTAGGAATTCCACGCTTGGATGTCAGGATTGTAAAACCCGCAACTAAAGCATAAGTTGAGAGTCATGCAATATTACAAAACAAATGCATTTTGCCCGCAAATACATATATAGTAATTGAAATAATTTGCGTGCAGCGAACATTACGTACCTAATCACGTAGGCTGCGACCGTACCGATGCCGTCTCGGCGACGTTACGTAAAGGATAGTCCAAATGTCGCAAGAACAGCGCTCCTTGCGATACTACGTAACTGTTGCACTTGCAATAGGGTAAGCATCTCACATGTGGTCCTGTAGCAAAGCTGTCAATTAATTTTAACTGATAATTTCTTAATCTTGACTCGCGGAACAGGTTTTTGAATAATGTCTACGTATTTGCATATGCAAATAGAAGCCTATTATACGCTGATGATGAATGAAAGAGATATTGATTGCAACTTTGCAACCTATTTACGTTCGACTGTTGGGCTGAGTTCCTAGCGATAGGAAACCACCTGAAATATAGCCTGCTACCCTCAATCGGACTAAATGGTTGATATAATCAGATACTTCGATCAATAATAAATGTCACAGTTACGGTATTAATAATAAAATTATATTAACGGAATGCATGTTTTAGTGAAACAGCAGTAATAAAAGCCAATGTGCGGTCGAAACATCTGGCCGAAGAGTAGCTGATACGAAGAAAAATTCATATCAAGGCCCGGTCAAAGGAATCCAGTATTTTCGAACAAATTATGCAATAACAACATGCGTTTCACACATCTGTTTCCATATCTTAATGGCAAACGACTTGTTTCAGTACAGTTGCCGTGTTGGTTGCGTAACGGACGGTCTAAATATCGCAAGCGCGGGTCAATCGTTCCTTGCGAAGTGCAGCCAATGGCGCGAAATCATCTCGCTTGGCGTAAATCGCACGCTTCGAGGACTTCATTGTACTTCCGGATTAAATAATAAACTTAGTTCTTGGAATCCAATTGTTATACCCACAAGACTATTAGTTTGCACATTTTTTTCTGAGAAATCTCTTGATTCGGTGATACAAAAAAAGAAAATGAAATAGGTAAACTGATTTTATTCATATCTAATTATTTCTTGGTGTACAGTAGCAATAAATTCTGTAGTAATTTACCGTTCGTATGAAGTAATAATTTCTTTAATTTTCTAAAATTTGCAAGAATTTACTCCTAATGTTCAAACTATATGTAATAGAGCCATTTTTCTGAAACCTTCTTAGTGTTAGGACGTGTACTTACTTGTAGAAACAAAATTCAAAATACTTCCTAAACAGTACATTAATGAAATACTTGTTAGATAATACGAGTAGGTATACTTTAGATAAATAAGTGAGAAAAATGACAAACTATTAACACACCTAGTTAAGTAGGTACTTACTGTGTTTTATAAAACGTCTTGATTTCATTTTTTCATTAACTGTCAGTAACAATCAGAAATGTGTATACAAATTTTCTCTACACCATCGTTATACACGTGTACCTATAATAATTTGCCACATATACGTAGATAAATACTCAATTTACGAGACGATTCTGTGAGTCGTATATATTTACGATATAAAAAATTAAGCCAGTCACTATCAATGTCATACATTCTTCGTTACAAAGGTTACGTATCAAAAACAATGTGAAGCCTTCACTCGGAGATTCGAATTCATTACGGCTCTTCATTTTGACTGTACGGTAGTGTAGCTATAAGTTGTTAATAACAGAAGCAGCTAATAGCTAGTGGGGCCACCTCCGACGAAATATTAATGATGCCCAACAATATAATAGGAAAAAGATTTTACATATAAGTTTATTATCGTTTAAAAATTAGGTAATAAATAATTAAGTAATTGTAAATATAGTAAAACGATAAAATCATGTTTTAAATTTGTGCGCCGTAAAAGGCAAAATATGGATTGAACTAACAATTCTACAACATCTTTAAATGTACTCATATTTGTGCAAATAAATGTCTTTGTCTTTATTTCAACAATCAGAGATTATAATACCACAATGTTTAGTAATATAAACGTGTTCTCTCTTGTACTTACGAATCCTTTAATAATTTTATTACATCAGTCTATTTTCTTAGCATTTCTAACGATATAACCTACATTACTCGCTTGTTAATAGATGATTTGTTCCCCTTTAGCGTCCTAGAAAACGTCCAAACACGGACGGACACACTAGCGTCATGATGTTATTTTATTAACCTTATTTTTATTTGAAGTAGGTTGTTACATTATTTGTATTGGGGATATTTTATTCTTTTCGTGGAAATTACACTGACCTTTATGACTTATCTTAGGAAACTATAGTAATCACAAACGTCTCCCCTCCACGTCTATAACAGACTGTGCGCTGTGAGATATCTTCGTCGAAACATCTTCTAGATCGCATATTAATATTATATGTTATTGTGAACTTGTAAATATTACGAAAACAGTAAGTCTCATGTATCTCAAAGAGGTGGCGGCACTAACGGTAACTGACCTTGTTACAGTTATACTCGTAAAATGTCACGCCGTGTGTCCGCTTCTCTGACTGGCAACTCGCAACTGGCCGCGTGGTCATAAACGAAATGTATTTGCGGTGACCGGAAAGTGATTGTTGTAGTATACTCGGCTACTTCCTAATGAGTTCAGACTCGCCACGAGTCACTGCGGCGTGGATGCGCGATCGAATCATGTATGTCTTTTTATAGCTATTGAAACTACTTCATTGTACTGATTGATGAACTCACTAATAAAAAATTTTTAAAATATGAAACACAAAAATAAAAATACTTGCGACTAAGATATAATCTGTTGTGCCAGACGTATTTTTAATAATTTATAAACCAGCGTTGCACCAGATATTACAATACGCCCGCCCTCCGCGAAACCCAAATTTCGGTCGTGCTCAGATGTAGATAAAACATTTTTTTTGGAACTTACTTTGGTATAAATGTAAATATGCAACGGCTTACTTAGGTGAACGTCGCTCTTAACACTCATATAACTATATAAGAAATATGTAGTTATACCTACAAGGAGAGTGAGCCGCAGCCGCAGCCGCAGCCGCAGCCGCATGCCGCATGCCGCCACCGTTACCGCATCGCAACAAACAACCTAACACTCCTACATAAAGTACGACTTACAACAAGATCCCATTAATCTATTAAGTAGAAAAATAAACGGCATGAGTAGTTTTAGCCATAGAGGTTCGTGTTATATTAATACAGTTAATATTGGAATGTAGGTATATGTTAGCTGACATGACTATCGATTTGGCATAACATTATTACGCCGGTTATACTGATCAACCACACATCGGATTTAAGGTTTGATTCTCAACTGGGTAGTCATACCAATGATAAATAGATATCAATTCTGGATATAAATAATTGAAAAATCGCGACACATAAACAATTGTTTTAAAACTATGAGAGATCTGAGAGATTATACCGTCTATATAATATATATAATACATACACAGAATGAAAAGAATCAATCACTAGTTATGAAGATTTCCCGTATCATGTTATTAGGTGTTGGTATCAACCGTGCACCATTACGCATTTCAAACTTGCGGTTGATTTCTTGTTTAACCAAAACATTGGGCTCCGGTGACTCACACAAAACAAGAATTTGCAACCAGCTTTATGCACGCGGCTATAAATTCGACGACAGCCAAAATTGTATTAACGGACGGTATATTCGTGACATTAACCGTTTATACATATTCTTTATTAAGCGTACTGAATTTGACATGAAAATATACGATTTCAAAATTTAAAGAATGTAGCAGAAACCTTTGGGCCCCAAGACGACTGGTATAGATACCCCAAAACTCAAAAGCACTCACTTGTAAATCAATGGGGTAGTGATAAAACAAAAGGAATCATATCTAACGATATATATGAGTACGGAGTATGTATGAACTAGACATTGCAGTGGAGACACATAATGTGTAACTTGAAGATTAGTGAGAGTCCATCTCAAAAGCAAATCCGTGTCACCAAGCGAATGGTCCGCGTTCCAAAATCAGAGTTACAAATTGAACAATGAACGACGCGACGCGGGCCCGAAAAGAAAATTAATTTAGGTATTGGTGTCGGTCGGCGAACCCGTGATTGTGAAACGTTGAGCGATTGCGCTCAGTATAGTTTGTGTAATCCACCAGCACAATACGCCACCACGGCGACTGGCCCTCGAAAATGTTCACTTATGTCGAAATGTTTTCAATAAGTCACGCACATAGCGTCGGTGGCGAAGCTTTGAAGATGTAACCCGGCCCTTCAAGTGGGCGATTATCCTTTCATCGAAATTGAATACCTCTCCAACTTCTTAATCTCCCTGATCCGTCCCACTCAAAGTTCATCGCGAACAAATCTATGATTAATGGCATCTATATATTAGGGCTTTATAAAGTAAGTTGTATCGGAATCGATAACACAGCTTCTTAACGCCGTCGCACTTTATGGAAATATTGCCACTATCGGCTACAATTACAAAAATCGCTGAGTAGAGCATACGAACGCAGTCGGTAATTGGAAGATGAGATCTCGCGAGGAACGTAGCCCGGGGCGGCATGAATGAAAGCCGCTCACTGGCATCGCACTACAGTTGCTCTGTTCTGAACTACGGCCAAATGCGCATTACAATTTCCGATATGTCACCTGTACAATGCGTAATTTGTCAAGAGCTCTTATAAAATTTTCCAACGTTTCGCGCAATGTACGTTGAACAGAAACAAAAGAGTTGTTTGAGGAATACTAAGTTGTAAGCCTTTAAGGATATCGACATCCGCCGAACGAGTTTTTCCAGTCCGTATCATCGCAATATCACGGTTATTATTGAAACGCGCGCCGCGGTCGCGACAGGTAAGTAAAGCATTTATCATGAAGAATGTTTACCTAAAGAACTGTACCCATTACAAGGAGAATTGATTGCGACAAGTTTGATTTTTATTTTTGAACTTCTGCTATCGATACACGTTTTAAACGAATTTAACACCTAATGTGTTTATATTTTTCAGAATTCACACAATTAAGAAAGGCTTGAAGGAAATATTTAATCCAACACTATTATTCAAAACCTAATGTAAGTTATAATCATTTTTATTAGGAAAGCATTTCACGTATAATTCAATTTCAAATTAATTACTCAAATTAATACAATAATAATTACTAAAGCCAATTTTATAATCAAAAACCATCAAATACAATCTTCGAGTCAATACAATGTTAAAGAAGTCGATTTTGTAGTGAATTAAGATTTTAGAAAGTTTGTACTCGCAAACATCAATCCAATTGATTACATAGCAGTGAGGCATTCTACTTAGATCTACATTCTGTTGAATTCTAGTCACGACTGAAGCTAAGTAACACTTACCCGCCAGAGCCTTCTATGTTTAACTTGGTATCACATTTTTTTAAATAGCAAATGAACTTTTAACACCCCCAATTGTACGATGTTGGTCTTATAGTAAATGCATAGTATTAGTAGTAGTAGTAGTAGTAGTAGTAGTAATAGTAGTAGTAGTAGTAGTAGTAGTAGTAGTAGTAGTAGTAGTAGTAGTAAAAAAAATCATTCTTCAGATATTTATATGAATATTTTTACAGCCATATTGGTCAAAGGAAAACAAGGTACATACCTACTCGTAAAACGAGTTCAGAAATAAAATACCGATTCTATGTAGTTCCTAGTTTAATGATTTAGTCTAAATACAAACAAATGCCGATATAATGTAAACACCCGATGACTTTTGAGTCCTGTAAATAATACCGTTTCTCCTATTCGAGTATGTACCATTTAACAAAAGAAAGTTCAGACAAATTGGCCGCGGCATTGTCCACTTATTCACACTGGTGTTATCGTTTCAAAATGGAAACCAGCGCCGCACGACGCACGACTGCCTCGTGGGCAGTGAATTTTGGCGACATAAGAACACATGTCATAATCAGAGATGAAACAGGAAACGATGAACGAGAAATTCACTTATAAAATGTAAAATATTATTAAAATTGATAACGACGCCCATCATATCAAAAGCTGGCTTACAACATTACTAAACAAGGGCGTGCCGTGACCTCAACAGAAATACTACACGCCGTCATTACCTTAACATGTAACCTTTTATATGGTCACTTTCCTCTTTTCTTGGCGGCGCTAAGACAAGTGTCTATACAGGTCCGGTAACCAGTCCATCAATTGAAAGACAATTTGAAAACACAATGACAATCCGTGACATTTCTTGGAACTCGTCTCAGTTCCTCCGCCGCCGAGAATATTTTTAACTGTGCGCTTTAACGCATATGTATGTAAATGGAAGTATATGTAATATGTACGGTTTTAACGATTACTGTCTACTTACAAGATTATTTTCGGTGACATACTCTTTGATACTTTCTACACGTTTTCTCTTTGTTACGGTTGACAAGTTACTCGCCTATAATTAAACGCTGTTTCCTGCCAGTCGTCGTCGCTGTGATTTATGTTAGTCTGTCTAGTCCGACGAATTAATGACGACCAATTATGTACTGCTTTAGTAACCTTACAATGATGTAAATTTATTTGTAATACATAGAAGTAGGTCCCAAAAAGTTAACTTATAAATTTACACTTATGTACTTAAAACCGATTGCTCGATCATCAACTCCTTAGAGAAGGTATTAAATAGTACTTGATTTGTTTTTGAAGATGTAGGTGTAATATACAACACAGCTAATGTAGCATAGGATATCTAAGCTAAGCAAATAATTTATTTTCAATGAAAACATGTACACCTACGTAATCATGGTGATCGTACAATAATTGAGTTTGGGGTTGTGACGCAGACCGTAGCTGTCGTAGCGTCTCGTAGGGTCGTGACGTCACAGAACACGCGCGCGACGCCTACGACTGCTACGCACTGCGTGGGCCACGTTCGGATATTGTAAGTTATAAATAGTGTAAATTACAATATATACATATGTACAAGATGGTCGCGGGAGATAAGGAATTTCGTCAGTTTTTACGGGCCGAGATGCGGTTCACATTAAATTGTTGACACCCACTGACATATCTTTCTGAATATTTATAGAAAAAAATTATTGAAAAGAACTAAGTATGGATAATGCACGGTATGATAAAGTAACCATAGTCACAATGTCATTGTTCTGTACGAAAATATTTATCATTTAATATTCAAATTAAAAATAACAAAATGTAATATTCGGAAACAGCGTTGGAATTTATAAATGACATCATGAAGCTGAATAAATTTAAAAATAAATTTGTAAAGTATATTTTCGCTATCTACAATTACATAAATAAACTCTCATAATGTCTTGTTCTTAAATAAGGCGTTGCTTAACTATTTATAACAGAATAAGAACATAGCCACCGCTAAGACTTCCGTCTCTACATTTTACGATATTACTTTCATTATAGATAAGATAACAAAATTTATTATTGATTGATAACATAACATTCGATTATTTATCACTTTTAAATATATAGCGATTTTTATTTTATTTTATTCTAATAAAATAAATATTTACAAATATTTTACTGCGGCGCAGAATTACACTAAATAAAAATCACTATATTGTAAAAATACAATCTTACTCTTAATAAACTGCAAAAAATATTGGTTGGTTATATAGTAAATTGGATCTATCTGTATGAAGTGTACGGATTACATATAAAAAATCCAGCCGTGTCGCTCTCACTTCAACCCTTAAAAACAGTTTTAGGGCCTTTTCCTGTCACGGAGAATTGACCCGTATGTGTGCCACCATATCCTATCGTTTCATGGATGCTTTTCTTGTCATGTGTGCAACATGCGCGCGGCTTGCGTACAACATCTATGAAACGACACGATACGGGCCTTATGACGCTTAGACATTGTTGTTTGACGTCAATTTTAAATTTCCATGAACTGCAATGTCTGTTCAAAATGATTGTACGTTCTTCTGATATTACTTGACAAACGAACGAATGCTGCCAAGTGTAAAATTTTAGTGAAGTTAATAAAAAATAATTATGTTTAACGTCAAATTATTAAATACATTGCATAGACTATTTCGAAACATATTCAGAAGTTAGTATGCTAATTAATTTTTTTGATTCAACATTAACCAAAAGGTCGCGTAATTATTGGATTATTCTAGAAAAAGTTTGCATTTTTAAACAATACAAATTAAAATAATTAACATTTTTTCCAACGAATCAGATACATAATATTATATACTGAAATCTGAAAGTCAGTAAAATTTAAAAACATCAGCTTGAGACTTAAGAGGCAAAGACCTAAAAATAAACATTAATCGTCGGATTTACAAAAAGGCACCAATACAGTCTAAGCTTTATTCTACCCACGCAGTAAATATACAAGAATCTTACTAGAAATAATATTTATTAACAGAGAGAAAATTTTGAACGTACTAACGGCAAATCGATACAACGCGTCTTCCGCAAAACGTGGCGTCCACAAGGATTATTGAAAATGATAAGGTGTTGAAAGCAGTTGAACTCTGACAAAAAACGTGGTACGGACACGGGCACGAGATCGTCAGACTCAATAAAGAATAAATTGTTTTTTCTCGAAAGCGTTTTTATTTATGAGTGAAAAAAAAGTAATAAAGTAGCGAGCAAGTGCGCGCTTTATTAAGCCGAGCCGTATGCCACGGCGCATTCCGGTCCCATAACCTGTCCGAGCGGGTGAAATCAAAGCCTCCACGCACACGATTGACAACCTCTTTACCATACCCTATCACTTGCACTAAACATCATTAGACATCAGCTATAACACAGTCACCTGACAAATTTCACGGACTTCACCTTCGTCGGAGTATTGTGTTTATTTTGTAGTGATCAACAAAACAGTTATATATCATTTAATAAATATTTTTTTACATAATTAAAACAACTTCAAGTACCAATAATAATTTATTTCAAATCAATTAATTAATGGGCATACTAAATGACTATTTTTAATGAGAGAAATGAGATTTTGTTCATACGAAAAACAATTCGTGCAAACAACGTTGCAAAATCGGAATGTTCAATTAACTAAAATGTGAGTTTGAATGAGTGATATTCTTTGTTTTGCAATCAAAAGATACATTGCTGACTTATTATTGAATGTAAAACCTAACTCTAGTTAGCTCCTAACCCGTCGAACGTGTGCTAACAGCCAATCATCTGAAATGTGAAGGAGGATCCTCTTTACACTCATTGTCTCACTCATTACGAACGTCTGAACTCGACCGTGTAATACTCGTTTGAATCCGAGTAAAATCGCAGAGGCCGGTAGCGAGTGGGCGCTCGCCGCTCGCCTCCATGTAAATGCCTACACGCTCTATACGCTTTCGAGATGCTATCAAAGATGATGTAAATACCCGGTGCGGGTAGAAATGACAATCATTAGCCTCGTTACTTTTACAGCAATTAGGTGTTTATGATTTCGTTCTCTCATATCACAATTTCGAAATGAGTTCCGTATCACGCTTGCGCAAATGATGCCGTTTAAAACATAATTTACATTGACTTATTCGCTCAAATTTCCAGGAACTCATTATTAAACAAAACAAAAACGAGTTAATTGTCATGAACAAAAACAAAGTACAAACTATTATTTTTGCTTTTATTATTTATATTCTTTTCATTTTGTTCATGTCAACATCACGTCAAATATTTAAAGAGCACAACCTGTATTTCTTATAATCAAGAAGAGTATCGAAGTTAAATATTATACACATCCATGAATATTACTTGAAATAAACAAACATGTTTCAGATGTTACCAATAAAAAACTAAAATAATAATAATAAGACGAAATCAAAAGCGTGTCATATCTGTTCGATTTCACTCCGCGGTGCGTTTCGATGTCAGTGACTAACGATTACAGTCCACTTTACAAATACACAGCTAGAGCTCGCTTCTACTTGATGTTACCAGACATTCGGTTACACGGGGGACGTGTCTTCTACTTCATTTACTTACAATACTAAATATTAAAATACATTTATACCTACTTAGAATACCTCGGTACACAGTAAATATTAAATCTTATTTTTACCTTTTAATATGAGGAAAGAATTAGTAGTATGACATGTAAACTCTACTTAAGATAAAATGAAAATATGTACCTTTAATCTTTAAAGTACCTCTCTTTACCTTATGTTCATTTATATAATCTTATATAAATAAATATAAATAACCTGTGTCATCCATCTACTGTTAAGTAAATCCGCTAGATAATAATATCAACGACCATATTCATGAGCGATCAATGGTTATGGCGTTAAATTTTAATTTATCTTATCTTTTATTTATCTTTTGTATTTATCTTACACCTTTCATATTTTAATTGTATGGGAAAAAAGCTAGCAATATGAAAACTACGAAAAAATTTAAAATTTGAAATTACTAATCAATGCTTTTCAAGTTTTCCCACACAAGTAACTGCGCTCGTAAGTAACGTTTAAGCTAGTCAGGTAATATTAGTCTCAATTTATTTATTAAAGTGGTAACCCTTCAACATGGCTACACAACTAAGCATTCAAGTATAGAATAATCTACATGTAAACGTGTTTAAATGTATGCGTGCTTGCCCGAGCGCTGGATGAAAGATGTATTGTTTTGTCCGCGGTACAAATGCTAAATGTATAAAATCCAGGTAAAAATAGCATTTTAAGAATCCTTAATTTAACTTAAAGTAGCGTAATTCTAGTGAGGGTTATGGGTTCCTCTAACTGGAATATTTGTATACCGAGCACGTATAATTATGTAATGTAACAATTGGATGTATGCAAAAACGAATTTTTCTTCTTAACTTTATTAACTTAACTTACCTCGCTCGCGTACACGTATGCTGGGTTTTCATTCAAAAAAGAAAAACGATTGGCAATCCGGATCATCGTGAATCCGTATAACTGAGGTCCGGATAATCGAGTCTCCACTATGTAGACTGTCAACCGTCTGGGTGCCAATGCAGGCTTCTACTTTAGGATCAAATAGCTGAATGTGAGTTATTCAAAGATGTTACTATCACCCAAGATCAGGCAATAGACAAGCATATGTATAATATAGGTAGTATGATAACAATTGTACAATGGTTACTCTTAGTCGTACCTGTACGATGTTTAGGACAAAAATTAATGCGCTCTAAGAGAAACTTAAAAAGGTAATGTAATTTCACTATCTCATTCAATATTGCGACTCGTCAAACCGTGGCGAGCGAGATAGCCGATGTTAAGTTCTTCATTTGGAATTGCCCTCTATAGTTTTATTATTCTTAGGATTTGCATGTCAATCACGTTTAAGTTATTTATTAGATATGTATATACGTGTTAAGGTTCTCAATTTTACAATAAAGTAAATGTCCTTAAATAGTACTTTATTGTTATTCCTAATTTGAAAACGTGAAAACCCCGATTCGACCGCAGATGTAGCAACTTTTTGCCGCTTACCAGCAAAATTTGTATATGACAAAGTTGTATTTAGATTTGAATGATGCGATTGGTAGATAGTCAGAAACAAGTAGACTCAAATTATTTTTGAAGCATAACAGTGTAAGATCTTAAAAATAAGAAATATAAATAGGTATACAGACCGTTTAATTCTGCTTGCCCTCACTCAGATCCAAGTTTGATCTCTACCTAAGCCTATGGAAAATAGGCAAACAATATATGTTGTTGGCATTATACTATAATTAAATATAAAACCACATAAAAATTAATGACAACTAAATCATTGTGGAATTATCATTATTTGTCAATTCAGAGTTTCTTAACTTTGTCACTTTATTAAATTTATTAACTTTTACGTTACTTTATAAAGATACTTTGTACTTCGCTTGTCAAACACTCTAAGCCAAACTTATTTATGTGTTTCGCGGTGCTGCCTCGCAGTGACGAATTCCCTTTCGAATGCGACTATAATATGCTTGTGTCTTTTTATTTCAAACACACTGCTACCACTGTAGTAAGAAACTATAGTACAATTAATGCTCCATTTATATTAATTACATATGAAGAGTTTAT
This sequence comes from Aspitha aspitha aspitha, assembly GCA_018246895.1. Classification (NCBI taxonomy): domain Eukaryota; kingdom Metazoa; phylum Arthropoda; class Insecta; order Lepidoptera; family Hesperiidae; genus Aspitha; species Aspitha aspitha. The sequence continues at coordinate 17,819 of DWGJ01001554.1, forward strand.
TACATATTAAATTAAATTTCAAATTAATTAACTCATAATAAAGTCAATTACTTCGATCATAATACCGGAGACGTTCTCTGTACAAATCTACTTTATAAACAACTGCGATCAAAAAAGTCGTTGTAGGTAAATTTTAAACATCCCTGTTCTTTTAACTGTTAGAAGTAATATGTAACAAATTCAAATTTTATGGAACGAAAATTGAAAGTTGTTACCTAGCATTAAATATCACGGTTTGCCAAATAAATAAAGTAGCGTTTGGCGATGAATGTAATTTCTTTTTAACGTTACACGTGCGTTCGTCGTATAGAAGCCGCAGTTTAAGTGGCTCACGGAACCTGACGAAAGGAGCTTAGCAATTTAAGCTGTGATTAGTGAGCTTTTAGCACTGACTGCGATTGTGCGCCGTACGCCGGGACACGACTGATTACACTATTATTTATTACCATTAAAAACTCAATCACTTCACCGTTTGACTTAATCTCGCGAACTACTTCGCCACCCGTACATTAAATTAACATAAAACGCCTCAACACAAACGCACGCATTAATCATAATCGGATTATTTATTACGATCTGTTTACCTCGCTACCAGTGATGTCTTTATTTAGATTTTTAGATGTCGAGTTTTTTTTACATAGATAAATTATTGCAGTCTAATACCTAATACATCAAATAACATAATAAATAGACGAAAAATACAATTCGATGATTTACAGATATTTATATAAAACCTAATAAAAACTCATCAGATATTTAATTTCTCAGTGTTAGTTAGGTTTTATATATTTTTGTGCACATTGACGTTAAACGGAACAAAAACTTTTAGTTTAAGCGAAAAGACTGTTTAAATATTCCGTCACGTGTCTCTGCTCGCTACTCGTTAACAGATACGGCTAATTACGTAAAACTCATCGACTACATTAGTACTAGTATGATTGAAGTTCGTTTCGCTTGGCTTAATCTTTGCATTGGTCGAATCCGGTTGTGTTAAAACGAGAATATTACCATGGAATAAGATCTCGAGTTGCAGGACGTAGTTGAGTTTTGCACGTAGTACTAATTAGTACCTGCGGCTTCGCTCGCGGTGTCATTAAAATTAAAGATGTTTCTGAAAAAAAAACGCTCTATTTTGAATACGACGGTAAGTTATCATCACACTAAATTTAATTAGAAGCAGTATAGTAGTAGCTTTTGCGCGATAAACTCACAAAATAGGCACAGTAAAATGACCATTTCTTCTTCGATTTATATTGAAACCTTTATACAGTTTCTTATATGACGCTCCAGCATGGTTGAGAACACATCGTGACATATTCGCTTGAAAACAGCAGTAAGCTAGCAAACGAGGATCGTGGTTCTTTTGTTTCGCCCCTCGTGGACACACAGAAGAAGGTTGATGTATAACCTGCATTACGTATAATCAAAGCAGCACCGGCTCCGATGTAACTGTGAAGCGGGCAGGCATTTGTCGAGCTTGCCGTGTCAATAAACTTGATTCGAAAGTGGAAGACGCT